>QJOA01000129.1:0-124805 GCA_004155915.1 Monosporascus sp. CRB-9-2
CCTGTGTGGTTGATTTAGCGACGGACATATAACACGCTAACGGGAAGGTCACCACCACCAGGTTCGCGGCGAAGGAAGCCGCCATCAAGGCGCACCCGCATAGGAGGCTCACCTTCCAAAGCGTTTCCATTATGCGCTACGCCGGCGAGGCTACGCCGGAGTCCGATGCGCCGCCGGACCACTACCAGCAGCAGCAGCAGCAACAGGGGAAGCGACAGCCCTCCGGGGCGCAACCGGCTCGGGATCGGCCTCTGCGGGACCCGGAGGACTCGCTGTCGAGCGGACCGCCCGTGGCGCTGATACAGGGAGACGACCGGTATGAGGACTGCTATGCCTCCATCAGTATCAGCCACGACGGACAGTACGCTACTGCGGTCTGCTTGGGAGTCTCTCCTTACGCGGACCAAGCAGGCAGTGACTGCTTGGAGCGCGTCTAATAATTCGAGCGTCCTAGTCTAGGTACCGACTGCCTTGGGCACGTCGACGGCGAGTACCAGCTATGTACCTGCCGATTGACCGACCTCCCTGGTTAATTTCCAACATACTCGTCTAGCTTTGGCGGCCAAACGGAACCTAAGGAAGTTATTATATGAGTGGAAAGCTTGTATCCCAATTATTTAGACTACTTGTAGGCTGCACCGTTCTAGGTCTCGCGACCGACTCGTCGGAGGCCTCATCTCTACCACCTTATTGACTCCCTACCTAATTACCGCACAACGTTTGCACAAATACTGGCTGAGCTCGCTGCTCCGCCGGGTGACCGCCCAAAAAATTTTTTTTTTTTAAAAAATTAAAATTAAAAAAAGAATTAAAAAAAATTATATATATATATTTTTTAATAACTACGGTATAATGAAAAAAAAAGGTGATAAATATAAACGAAATAAATAAATAATAAATAAATAAAAAAAGTTCTTAATATAAAAAAAGATAAATAATTAATATTAAATAAATAATATTTTCTTTAAAAATAAACTTTAATAAAATTAAACAAATAAATATAAAAAGAATTTACAGCTATATTAACGAATTTTTTTTAAAGTAATAAAATTACAAATTATAAAAAACCGAAAAGAAAACGTTAATATAAAAAAGAAAATTTTTAATATATTTCGAATTGTTTAAAAGTAACTTTAAGATAACTTTAGGGTAACTTCAGGGTAACTTCAGGGTAACTTCCGGATAACTTCCGGGTAACTTCCGGATATATAAATAGGTAGGTAGTCATGCTATAGAAAACGAAAGCTTTTGGAAATAATATATATTAACAACCTATCTGTACTTAATATAGAATATGATGCTAAAGGCCACAATCAATTCCTAAGAGCGGACCTGGGCCGACCGAGGCCGACCGAGCTACGTAGCTCTAGTCTCCACCAACATTATGTACTGACTAAAGGCCTCTAAAAGAAAAAATTCCGAGGGGTTGAAGTGAATTCAAAACCTAGAAAACACGGTCCGGTTGGCCTAATGGTAAGGCATAGACCTCCTAAGTCTGGGATTGCGGGTTCGAGTCCCGTGCCGGATGCTGCAGATATCATCGAGATGAAGATTATCGTTGTGGAATTTTTTCGATTTTCCTTTTTTTTTTTTTTTTTTTTTTTTTTTTTTTTAACTTTTCGCTCTGCTTATCTAGAATTGCATATATATGAGAAGAATCTCCTTAACTTCTTAACTTAGCTCATATTATTAAGATATTATGTTCAGGTAAGATTTATATAATTTCCTATTCTTAATTATATTTAATATGTAGGCCCTGCTTATATGTCCTTCCCGCCCTTTCCAGTGCCTTTGTTTGTCCACTGCTTGTTCAAGCGGCAAGGACGACCGTGCCAAGGTCAAATTTGTAAAATCTAAATTGGGTCAGTTGCGCGTCAAAACGCGCCGATTGCGTGAGAACTGAGAGCTCAGAAAAGAGAGCTCTGGGAACCCGGGGATGGGAAGTCAAGTCACACTCATTTTGCGACTACAGTACCTGATCACAGAGCGTCACTCAAGTTCACGCACAACACAACATTGAGCACGTCCCGGTCCCGTCCACCCTTTCAGCCAGTTCATGCATCCCGTATGTATTGTGCAGTATAATAATTGAAAAAGGGATTTCCTTATATCGGCAAGATGGCTCCCGATGTTGAAGTACCCGAACGCAAAGTCACCCCGGTCCCAGTGCCCGTCCTGCCAATTTCTCTTCCGCAGAAGCGACCTCTGGAAGACGATCATGCACCTCCGGTTTCCTCACCGCTCAACCCTAATCCCGACCCGAACCCTTCTAGGCCCCAGTCGCATGACGATATAGTAGCCATGTCCCGAGAAAAACCCTCGAGGACCAAGAAGGAGTCGCTCAAGAAGCGCGAGTCGAAGGCCGGCCTCGGTGGGGACTCCAGCACCAGAGCTACGCCGGACCCCAAGGCGAAGGACCTTAGAGACGTCCCGCCCAGCGAATCATCGCCGTTGAGATACAAGCTCGCGCCCCCGAAGCCCTCAGACTTTGAGCCAGCTCGCGGTCCCATCTTCACTCACCACCACGACGTTCCCGCATTGGACGGCTCTACGATACCGTTCTACGAGACCTCCGAACAGTGAGTCGCATGCGAGTTTGGCTTGTCGCCTTACAAGACTGACCCGTTGATAGCGTCTACAACAAGAAGAGCTTTCATTATCTGCATTGTATCGCCGATCCTGCTTTTCCTTCCTCCTTCTACTACCGCCAGACCGAACCAGCGCCGTACGGACCTCATATCAGTTTCGAAGATGCCGCTACTCATATGTATATGGACCAGACGGGGCGGCACATCACGACCGACAAGGGCTTCAGGATGGCGAGGGCGAACGTTGCCGTGCGCCAGGGTCGGTGGTACTGGGAATGCAAGATCACGAGGGGTACTGTGAAGGGCGGGGGCGACGGGAAAGTCGAATCGCATGGACATGTGCGCATGGGATTTGCGAGGAGGGAGGCTTCGCTAGATGCCCCCGTCGGTTTCGACGCCTACAGCTACGGAATACGAGACGTGCAGGGACAGAAGGTACACATGTCGCGGCCAAAGGATTTTTTCCCGCCCGGCGAGGACATCAAGGAGGGCGACGTCATCGGTCTCGAGATCCAACTACCGTCAGAGCACCTCCACAGGAAGGTCGTGTCGGGACACTATAACCCAGCCGTAGACCTAGTAGACGAGGAGGAGCCGAGCACGGAAGCCGCCAACATTGTGCGGGACCGGATACCGATCCGCTTCAAGGCGCACATATACTTCGAGAAGATCGACTATCACACGACGAAGGAGCTGGAAGACCTCATGAACCCGTCGCCGGTCGGCGCGTCGGGGATGGCGGGAAACAGCGCGGCGGAGCCGCCGAACCCGAACCATCCGGTCCCGGCCATGCGGACGCTGCCGAACTCGCTCATCAGGATCTACAAGAACGGCGTCCTCATGGGCACGCCGTTCGAGAACCTCCTCGCGTTCCTGCCGCCGGCCTCGAAGCCGCAGGCGCAGGTTGGCGCCCGGGAGGGCATGGACGACGGCATGCTGGGCTACTACCCGACGATCAGCGTATTCCGCGGCGGCGCCGCCGAGGTCAACTTCGGTCCGGACTTCTGGTACCCGCCACCGGATCTTACCGCTGCCGCCGCCAATCCTACCGCTAGCACTAACAACACGACCGACCCCGCAGCAGCGGCGGCGGACCCCGAGGACGGTGACGTCGACATGATCGGCGTGAGCTACGACGACGACGCCGACAATAATAACGACAAGAGCAGGAACAACAACGACGCGGAAGAAAATGCTGACTCCGAAGGCATAGCGAGGAGGGCGCGGGAGGGCGCGCGGGCGGACCGGCTGCGGCCGCTGGCGGAGCGCTACGACGAGCAGATCGTCGAGGACGTCGTGGCCGACATCATCGACGAGGTCGACTTCTGGATGCAGGACGGCGCGCGCGTCATCGACCGCACGGGCGGCCGCGACGCCAAGGCCGAGGCCCTCGGCGGCGGCATCGCACCCGCGCGTGAGGAGATCAAGGAGATCGTGCAAGATGATTGACCAGCTAATAAATAATATAATAAGCGTCAAACGCCCCCTCGGCACGGAACGTCTTGGCATAGTGTTCATGCCTGGCTGACGTGTTGGGCGAAAGCCGGGCAAACAAGACAGACAGATGGGTGGATGGATGGATAGGGTGGATACTCCTAGCCGCTTGGAGGCAAAAATGAAGACATGCGCGTATCTTCAGAGTCATATAGATAGGGGTAGGTAGCTATGGTAGCTCTACGTCGATATAGTAGAGGCCGAGTAAAGCCACAGGAAAAAAGAAAACCCCTATTTCAGAGCGCCCGTTGGCTAATGCGCCATACAAGCATCCCGGACTGTCCCTTGTTGTCGACTAGTTCTTATCACATCTACATGAGATGAGACCCTTGTAGTTCATTCATAACTCATGCCCGTCGCTCATCATGACCATCATAATTATATTCGCGCTAAATCGGCCTGTCGTCCAAACCGCGGAAAAGACACCCCTTCACCATACACTCCACGGCGGCGTCTCCGTAATGAATATCCGGGTATCAATGATCTTATCTTTCCACCCCCCATGCCGAAACATCGTGCCCTCGTAACCCATCTCTGCTCGACCGAGCTTACTTTACCATTCAGCCCCGCCCCGAGCCATCACCACCACCACCACCACTAGCAGGAGGCCGGGAAACCTCCGCGTGCTGGTTCCCGTCTCCCTCGGCATCCTTAGGCCCGTCGCCCGTCGCTCCACCGCCGTCGGGGGAGGGGGCAGCGGGGGAGGAGGACTCGGGTGCCGGCAGCAGCTGCGGGTCGTCGGGCAGCTCCTCGACGCGCGAGCCGCCGTCGACGGGGTCGGCGTCGGCGGCCTCGGCGGCCTCGCGCTCGAGCCGGACCTCGCGGCCGCGCTTGTGGCAGTACCAGAGGGCGGAAAGGAGGACTGTTAAGGGTTAGCCTCTAGTCGGTTAAGGGTGCGGAGCTTGGGTAGCTAGGACAGGGGTGATGCTTTCGACCGTAGAGCGTTGGGGGGTTTGGGGAGGGGGGGGATAGAGATAGGGAATAAGAAAATAGGGGATAGAGGGGCACTCACGGAAGACGGCCACGCTCCACAAGACGTTCGTCCCGATGAACGCGGGCCAGCGCACCTTGAGCGCGTTCACGATGCCCTTGAGCAGCGTCGCGACGGCGCCGGGCTTCGTGATGAGCTCCTGGAGGTTCGAGGGCGTCAGGAAGCTCTTGGCAGCGCCCTTCAGCCCCCCGCCGGCCGCCGCCTTGCCCTCCTCGGCCGACAGGCCCTGGGCCTCGGCGGCGACGGCGAGCAGCTCGGGCGCGAGCTTCGACGACAGCTGGTCGGGCAGCTGGGCGACGAGCTTCTTGAGGGGCCGCGGCAGGCGCGCGAACGAGCGCTCGATGACGCCGTCGCGGTCCTCGATGAGCCCCACGAGGTCGCCGTACGCCGTCGGCACCCCGGCCGCCAGGTCCCGCAGCACCTGCGTGAAGCGCCGCACCGTCTCGGCCGACTCCCGCGACAGGCTGAAGGTCCGCGTGCCGTCGGCCGTCGCCGCGAGGTTCAGGTTGTCCAGCACACGCGCGACTTCGGCCTCCTCCCCGAGCGCCTCGCTCTCCGGCGCCGCGGCCGCCGACGGGGACGATGCGGGCTTGGGGCTGGAGGAGGCCGGGTCGGGTTTCTTCCGTAGCGAGATGCTGCGTCCCAGATTCGTCACGAAGGAGAAGCGGTTGTGTCTGGGCTCGGTGCCGTCGCCGGGACTCGCGGGTTTTCCCTTTCCTTTTCCTTTTCCTTTCCCCTTGTTCTTGCCCTTCTCGTTGCCCTTGTCCTGCTCGGCGCGCTCGGGTGCCTCTTTGCTGACGAAGCTGAGAGTGTCGCTGTCCCATTCGAGGACCGGCGTCTTGATGCGCGGCGGCAGGGGAGGCGGCGTCTCGTTGCCATCACCGGTCGTCACGGCTCTGGACGAGGCTAGTCGCTCCAGGAACTTCTCGTCCTCTTCCTGGAGGATCAGCGTGCCCCCGGGTACGTCTTCAGGCTCGGAGACGATGACGGGCTTTTGCTGCGAAGGCGTCCCGTTCTCTTGTATCTCGGCCTTCTCCTTGTCTAGGCGCTCCTTCTTCTCGGCCTTTTCGGCCATGTGCTTCCTCACCTTCTTTATGGTGAAGTGTTCGAGCATATCGCCTTCTTTTCTCGTTGGCCCGAGTGATTTGAAAGTGGTTTACTAGTTCAGGTACCTAGGCAAGCGGGCTCGGGTCTATCTGCAACAGAACGAAAAGAAAGAAAGAATGTTTTCTTTAAAAAAAAAAGAAAGGGTCGAGAAGAGCAGCTTAGTACGAGATAAAGAAACGAATCACTTGAGCCGCTTAACCGCTCGACCTCCTGTTTGATGTCAAGGGCGGGATGGCGAAACGACTGGTGGGAGGCCTGCTGGACGATCTGGCTTGGCGAATGCTCATTGGCGGCATGTGAGCCTGCGCTGGCTGGCTGTGCCTTGTGATGTCACTAATTCCTGGGGCTGTGGCTACTGGACTTGCCTGGGGCGCTAGCTATGGTGGGCCTTCCGATTACCGGTCGATCAATCCGTGTGGGGCCGTCCCTCTCTGGCCCCAGTCCCGATCCCCCTGCCTGCCTGGGGATTCCCTAGCTTAATTATCTATAGGGCTTCATCAATATTTCTTACTGGGCCTATACTTGCTTGCCTCGATTCCAGATATTTCCTATAACTAGTTAGCTATGTTCTTGGATATTTTCCACGTGCGTCTGTTGCTTGTATTCCTCGTGCAAGTACAATTAGTCCCATGAATTGTACCGCCACAAGCCATCTCAGGCTCGAGTTGCGAGAAGACGGTCAAATAGGTTGAAGAGCCGTAGGCAAGAGATTTCCTAACCCTGGGTATCTATTATTGCTCGTGAAACTCTCATAACGCCTTTTGTGAATCCATAAGCTCACTGACTCCCTGATACGTACTTTTCTTAAGTGTCTCCATTGTGGAGTTATTCTTCCATAGCGTCCTCGTCTCCGTCGTCCGCATTTTCCTCCATCACCTGCTCGATCAAGTTGCTACTCCTTCCTCCCCTACCGCTTCGTCGCCTGCCTCGCTTGTATGCTTCCGTCTCCGTGACGGCCCTCTCTCCGACGAAATGCCTACCCGTCCACTCCCGCTTGCACTTAGGGCATTTCTTCTCCCTACGCGTCCTCCAGAAAGCGTCTTCGCAGATATCGTGGAGACGAGCATTGCAGTCGATCTCGGAGCATCGCTGCCCCGCCGTGACGATCTCCTTGCAGGCCTCGCAGAATTTGACGCGCTGCCACTCCCCCTCCTCGGCGTCGGGGTCGTTGTACGACTCGACGAGCCACGACCGCAGCTCCATCAGCGCCTTGGGGCTCAGGCTGTAGAGGCCCTCCCTGCTCCGCTCGAACCAGCCCTCCTCCACCATGCTGACCATCATAGCCTCCGCCTCGCTGGATTTCAGGCCCTTTAGCGACTGCGTCTGCTGGGGCTGGCTTTCGCCGTCCTCCACGTCGTTCTCCTCGACGTTCCGCGGGGCCGCCCTGAACTTGTTCGCCTGCATCCCGTCGAGGCACATGACCTCCATGCGCCGCGAGTTGTACTTCTCAAACATGGCATCGATGACGCGCTTGACGAACGCGATCTCCTCGGCCGAGTGCAGCGTTGCCATCTGGGCCATGGGGTCTGACGTTGTATTTACGACGGCGTAGACCCGCTCTTTTCGGACCTGGTGCATGGTACTTCTGATCTCCATGTCGAAGGGCGAGATGGCCGCGGACGCCGCCGAGACGTACGACTCGAAGTCCTCTTCGGTGACCTGGCCGGGTTCCGTGCGCTGGTTTTCCTGTACGGAGAAGATAGCTGCTAGGATGGGTCGCGCCTCCTTGAAGGTCATGGTGCCCCGAGCCATGAAGGCTTGGAGAAAGGCGCGGTTGCCGTCATCGTAGTGATGGGGAATGCCGTCCTCGTCATCCATGATTAGACGATTATGCCGTGTACGAGAAGATTCTGAGGATATTTCGACCTGTTTTCAGGATGCGAGTCGGTATATGTTGTGGCTCCAGGATACGTAGGTTAAGGCTGATTGAAGACTTGGAGACAAACGCGCTGATGCAGGTGCAGGACGCGCCGTCGCGTTAATTGAGTTTTAGCTGGCATCCTTAGCTTGGTACATAGATTGTTAGAGGGGGGGGAACAAGTGGGGTTGATGGGGCTGGCCGTTGGACTGGATTGCATTCTAAGCTCTTCATTCCGGGGAAATGTCCAACATCGGCTTCATACCTTTCGAATAGACGAAAGCGCCACGCCGGATAGTCCAAAGCCCTGGATGGCGTTCGTTATTAGAAGGCCTCTTAGAGGCTGAAATTCACAAGCGTATTTCAAAAATCCGCCACCATCTGCTGCAATTCTAGAAAATGAGTGTCCTGCTAACTCGTTTCTCCGT
Organism: Monosporascus sp. CRB-9-2; assembly: GCA_004155915.1. Taxonomy (NCBI): domain Eukaryota; kingdom Fungi; phylum Ascomycota; class Sordariomycetes; order Xylariales; genus Monosporascus; species Monosporascus sp. CRB-9-2. The sequence continues at coordinate 8,467 of QJOA01000129.1, forward strand.
AGCGGATGAACAGGGGGTATATTCCTTATCATCGGTACCGCTGGCTTATAAATCTCAAGCCTTCAATCACCATTAATTATGACATCGTCGGGACTTAACATTACCATGGGCGAGAAAAGGGATGAGATATTTCGGGCGCCGGATCTGATCTTGGACAAGAAGACCAACTCCCCAGTGACGGCAAGGCTAAACTGGCGTCTTTCGGCAGCAAGGACAACTGCATGTGTGGCTATAAATATAACAGACAGGAATCGGCATTTCTTGCTATTGGTCAATTATCAAGCCTCCTAATCCACCGACGCCATCAGGCGCATCATACTCTCGGGCGGTAAGCATGGCTTGCCCGTTGCTTACTATAATAACAGTCTAGGACAACAAATGGCTGCTGAGCTGTGTGAAGCGAGAGGCGGGGAGATCTAGTCCGGGTAAACCACTTAACCCGGCAGGCGCTGCGACCCCCTCTAGACAAAAGCTGTGATGCGTCCTAAGTATGCAGATCGGCTGCGCCGTGCCCTCTTCTGTGTAGCTGAGATCCGACCTTGGCAGGTAGCAATGGTGCTGACGCCTAACCCAGCCTCAATGCAAGCCTGGTCAGCACTATTACCTTGTAATACTTATATTCCACAAGGTAGCATTCGCTTGCTCAGGCTGGCCAGGAGGCTACGAGATATTGGCCCACATGTCTTCCACAGAGCTGCTTTCATTTTTCAGCTCTTGCGAGTGCAGTCCCATGGATGGAATCAGCAATCTCCCATATCCCCCTTAGCTCGGCACACATGGTCTTCGTTCTCGGAGTCCAACTGCGTTATACTTCTTCCGGTTATTACGCTCAGGTGTTAGGTTAGGAAGATGATGCAGTTCCCTGATGAGGCCCGCGGCGTCGCGGCCGCGGTCCTTACGTTTTCATTCATCTCGTGGATAGCCGGCTGTGTGCTTATCTGGTTGGTATGGACACACCGCGAGAGGACAAGCTGTAAGTTATTCGAGCGGAGGCCTGTATGCTATATATCTCTTCGCACCTAACTGGCGTGAAAGACGTGGCCGGCATTGCGTATTTTACATTTATTGCTACGACCACCAGCATCGCTCAACAAATACACCTCTATGTGTGAGTTATCATTCTAACTTTCTGTGCGGCGTCGGCTCATTCTTCTTTTCTCTGTCAGGCGGTGGGACGATGTCATGGTCACGCAGTACGACCACACGAAAAAGAACTTCGGCAATGCTGAACTCATAATCAGCAGCAGTACAACCGGGGTTGACTTGGTACTCTTCTATATCCGTGAGCTATTCTAGCTGAATCATGGCAGCAGGCGCTAATCAATTCATCAGGATATACCTCGTTCACCGTCAGCGCAACACTCGTGATGTTCTGGTACCGGAGTCCCCTTTAATCATACCCCATATATCTACTGACGGTGTTCAGGGGCTTATTTTTAGCTTTGTCGATGTACGGCGTCGCAGAGAGAACCCACCTCCATAACACTCTGGCTTTAGCGAATGTGGTTGGGAAACTCGTCTCTATAATCTTTCCCGTTACCTCTATTTCTCTCCTTCAGCTAGAAGCGGTCCAGGGTTCCTTCATGGGGTTCCTCATACTAGCCGACCTGCCGCGTAAGACTCTACAACCCCTCTAGGAACCCGTCCTAATTGATACCTTGCAGTCCTCATTGGCCTGGTTGGAGGTTGCATTTTTGTAGCCGCCATTATTCGGAAATACATCCAAACCCGAAAGCAGTTCCGGACATGGAGTATAGGATATTCCTGGGACTTCGAGGAATCTCGTAATGCTTACCCAAGCCATATTATACCCGAACCAACGGGCTAACACCTCCAGGCATATATGACAGGTGGCTTCTGGTACGATTTTCGATTGGGTTCTGCATTCTCGCGTGCGTACTCGAACAGGGCCGGAAAATTCCCGGAGGGCCTCATGTGTCGGCTAACTTATCTCTCAGAATCTTCAACCTTACAAACATTCTCTGCCAGGTCGCTTGGCACCGGAATATTTCGAGTGATGTGGAAGCTGATGGACCGGACATGAGCGCGGCGCGGGCAAAGCACGACAGTTCCCTGTTTCTCCCCGGCGTGTCGTCTTCTCTCCTGGCGTTCATCATATTCGGCACGACCACCCCTTTCAGGGAACACATGCGCAAAGTCTTCGTAGATAGCTGGCGTGGCCGTCCTACCCAGTCTCCACCGAATCAATCGTCTCCTTCGCTACAGACGGGTTACGAGGTCCGGGTATACGGGCCCAACGGTCCCAACACGACCGTCTACGCCGTCAGAAATGAGGAAAGGGACGTCGGGCTGCAGCATACGAATCCTTCGAATTTGCTATCTACCCGTTACACAGAATCCGACGGCGGAAGGGGTACCAGCAGGACCGGCCACAGAATGACAATTTAGGATGATAAGAAAGGGTGATCATACTTGGAAAAGGCGGCAAATTCAATCGAGGTACTCCAACAGCAGACAAGGGAAGGCAGACCCGTTTACGAGGTTTCAACGCAGATGGGCCATCGGAGAGTGCGGCGTTCGCTGTGCCGACTCGTGCGTTCCCTCACGGCCGGTTACCCTTGTCCTAGCTTGCTAATAAGCACTTGGTACGGAGACGGGGACACACCCGTTGAACGCTTTACATCATAATTTATAAGGATCAAGGAGGTACATGATACGCCGTAGTGCCGTCAGGCTTGGCGGTGATGGATACGGAAAGCCCTATCGTACGTATCGTTGTCTCCCCCCCTGCTCGGCGGACCTCGTTCGCCAGCCTACCTCATGGTGTAGCAGTGGACTCCCGGAGACTAGTTGAGATGCTATGTATTATGACTTATGAGATGCGTCAAAGCATGCAGACGAACCAATGCGCCTGGAAAACAGTCAAAATCCCCGGTGCTGGGGGTGCAAGCAACGGTCAAGTTTGCCTTTCTGCCAGGAAATAGGGGTTGATCATAATACATGTTGTTAGCATTGTCAGTTGGGACTGGTCACTGTTAACGAACCAACTTACTACTAGAAGGAAGTTGGACGAAACCTGTCGAACCAAAACAGCTGCCGCCGTGATAAGTAACCCCTATTCACCAGCTCCTCAATATATCCAGAACAGTCGGATCCCGCCTAGCCCTCTGCTTCTCCGCCAGCACCTTGTCCGCGACCGCGTCCACCACCTCGGCATGGAGGACGTAGCCGGCATGCAGCTCCCGCGCGGGGGGGTGCCGCCGGCTCATGATGCACTCGAGGCCCGGCAGGTCCTCCTCGGCGACGCCGTCGCGGTTCCGCGCCAGGACCTGGAGCTCGGCCGGGGTCGGCGCGCTCCCCTCGACAACGGCCCGTCTGATCTTCGGGCAGGCGGCCCTGACGACCCGCAGCGCCCCGACGGCGTCCGACAGGTCCCACCAGTGCCGGGTCCTCCGCGTCTCGCAGAACTCCTCGAATTTTCCGAGGGCCGCCTCATACTGCTCCGTCAGCTCCCCCGCCCTGTAGTCGCCGTCCGCGGCGACGGTGATGATGTCCCGGCCTCGGCTGGAAGAGGCGCAGGATGTACCCGCATTGCTGCCTGTCGCGCCCGCCCTTGGCCATGCCGTGGTCGAGGAACTTGGCGAACGCTTCGAGGACCGGGGCGAGGTTCGGGGAAATGCTGTTGTCTGTTGTTCCCCCCCATCAGGATGTCCATTATTGCCGGCGGGACGCTGCCGCCGTCTATGTTGCTCATGGCTGATGGCAGCTGATCCTCGTGGACGGGAGTGGTGGTCAGACTCGCTCGTTATACCGCAAGATGACCAGGCCTCTTATACCGTTGCTGGGCAGTAGTGATGCCTGCCCGAAGTCAGAGAGTTGCTTGCTGGGCGCGCAATGTGAGGGACAATGGACGGGCGCCGCTAGCTGATTGTGCCGGTAGTTGGTTACCAATCTCTGAAGAGGGTATTGATTCTGTAGGATTATCCCTCGGGCCACAATGCTCATCCTTACATAAAAGTGTAAACGTCGGTTTATTAGGGGAAATCCAAGCATATGTCAACCCCTGGTTCATCAGAAGTCGGGCATTTGATTCGTGTTAGTAACAATGGGTCTCTAAAACAAGCACCCGATCTAAGCAATCAAGCCGACCCCCTTCTTTATCCTCCCGGACCCTGAGCCCGGGCTCGAGGAACATAGTAGCTAGATGCGTGCGAGTTATGGTGCGTTTCTCTGTCTTCTTTGGCCTTTGATGCCGCGATCGAAGCCCCTACCGACGACATCTCACCTCCCATCAAGGCGGGATAATGAGCTACGCTCTTTGTCCTGGACAACCAACACGAGGTGAATCGACCGTAGTTTCCATGGCCAGTGGCGTGAGACCGACTATTGGCCAGGTCAGTCCGGGACGGGTGGGTATCGCTACCGTCGTCACCTGTCCACGAAGATCCAGACTATCGACCGCAATGGAGGATCGACAGTTGGATATATTCAAAACCTCAGGCGGCCGCTTCCCAAGCCCTAGGATTGTCTGGTGCGTTGGTGTTAAGTGCGGGTTCTCTTAGCCCCGTGGTTTCAGTTTTCCGTATCTTTCTAGACACCAAATGAGCGAAAAGAAAAAGAAAAAGGAGACATCGGAATCATCCGGAACCAGCTCGATGCGACTTCATTAGACCGGGGAGCGGATGGCTGGATGACTCGAAAAATGTGGCAAACCATAATTGGCCGTTGGCGTCTGATATATGCATCTCCTCAATACTGCCATCACGTTTCCTAGGTTATTACCCATGACCTCGAACTCCCGCACGCCTACGTACATGGGATAACTGTCTCCGCCCTGGAACAATCCTGCGGGTGCCACCTAGTCTGCCGTCAGCATAATCAGGCAAGTGATGGAGGACAGTGGAATAGGGAAGTAGTATGGTTCTTGCTCGAGGATCCGTTTGGAGTTGGTTCGGTGGTCGAGAGGTAGTACTCTTAAGGACCGCAGGTACTGACTTGGCGACGTTGTAAAGTTGCATGGCTTATCTGGGTAGATGACTTCCAGATGAATGTACTTATACCCTCTTTTGATATGTAAGGCTATGACTAGATGATACTATACAGTGTTGATTAAAGGGATTCCGGCGGGCTACGCCTCGTAGTTGGGTAGGTAGAAACCTAGGTAATATACACTCGCACGTATGCTCATTGTGCTTCGCGTCTTTTTTGTTCTTTTTCTTCACTTCTAAATCGATACACGCCTTCTGACCTTCTACCTTCACCTCTCCGTAGCGGGTATCCTCGTGGTGGGCCTGCCCGCCTTCCTCTCGTTACCCGCCGTCGGCGCGACCTTTTTCCGGTCCATGACAGACTTCAGGACCTGCAACTTCTCCTCGGTCACCCGGATGGCCTCTTCGATCTCGCGCTCGCTCATCCGCTCGTCGCGCACCTTCTCCTCGACCGCCCGCGGCTCGGCGAAGCGCCTCCGTACGGGAGCGGGAGCGGGAACGGCGTCTTCGCCCATACGGTGGAGGCCGACGCGTTCTTCCAGCCAGTCCCAAAGGTCCCTTTCCTCCCGTCTCCACATCTCGTCGTACGCTACTGCTCGCTCCGGATAGCCCCTGAAGACCACGTCCCGGCTGTAGTCCTGCCCTACCTGTCGACCATTGAGCCCGCTACCAAACCAGGACGCGAGCAACAGGCCCAAGAGCAACCCGTACAGGAGGTTGCCGCCGAGGACCGGTTTGATAATACTGACAACGGGCCCAAGAATACCGTGGAGAGGTTCGAACAACCCCCAGTCTTGCGTCTGGGATAACGAGGAGCCCCCTGCGTCTTCGGGGCTCTCCTTAGACTGCTCCTGCAGCTTGCCCTTGGCTTTCTTTTTCTTGCCCTTCGCCCCATTGGCGGCCGAAGCACGAGACCGAGAAGAAACCGCCGTCTTCAAACTAGTAAAGAGTTCTTTGCAGTATTGCGTCTGACCATCCTTGGCCCCCTTTTCGATAGGTCCTACGCTTGTTAGCTAACAGAAAGTACAGCGCGGCTTCTGACTTACCCTTGAGCCAACTCTTCCCGGTCCATTCTATCGTACAGTTGACCGTGACATGTGTCATGTTATTTTCGGCCCACGACATGCAGTATTTTGTTTTGACGCTGAAAACGTTGCCACTGGGGACATCGGGGTTCTGAGTCGTTATCGATACGTTGACGCTCTTCTCAAGGTCTAGTTGTTCTAAAGTTTCGGTCACTATACACTTGGTCTGCTTCGGTCCTATCGCAGCATTCAGAGGCTTGATATAAGTATAGTTCCGAGATTTGTTGTCCTGCGTCAACCCTTTTTTGTCGTCCGTCTGGAGGTCTGTGCATTTTTGCTCGCCCGTAAGCCACTTTGACATGAATGTCACTGACGTGGGCCCAAAAATAAGATCGTAAACTTTGCCCAAGGGGGCGGCAATGATGTCGTCCGCAATCGCAATATCGTAGTGGGCGTCCGTGTCACCACAGTCGGTCGGCGCGTGAGTAGCGGGCCCCGGGAAATCAGGAGCACCGGCTGTTGCGGGCGCAAAATCCGCTTTGTCAACCGCGCCAAGCGCGCCATTCAAGCCGGACGCCTTCCTAGAGACTGACTTTTCGCCTTCGACGTCGGCTTGGGCTGTATCTGGCGGTAGCGTAGCATCTTGAAAGGTAGGGTCATCCTCATCCTCATCATAAAGGATGTCTCCGTCCTCGCTGCCATCGTCTTCCTCGTCTTCCTCTTCGGACGCCAAAGCACTTCGACTTGCGGCAGCACCTTCACTTTCAAGCACTTTTACGGTTTTGTCGCCCCCCACTTCATTAAGCGACACACCGTTCAACGAGCTTCGCAGGGCCGGATGCCCAAGTTTCCAGATATTGATGATCAAATCGTAGGTCGAATCCCGGCTGGTAAAACTGGCAAAGATGTGCTTCGCATGGAGGGTGGAGATCATTAGTCCGTTCTTGAAAACCAAGGCAGTGCTCCTCTTCTCAACCGAGATGATTTCATCGAAGCTCATGACCAACGTCGTCACCCACCCGAAGATGTTACTGCTGAAACATAAGTGACCCTCCGAGACGTAGAGCCTACCGTGAGCGAGGATTTCTCTCTGCAACGCGCAACTGAAGTCGTCGATAAGGTAATCGTCATCGGGAACGCTCTTGAATAAATTGTGGAAGTCCCTGTTACGCTTTTTACTAGCAACAGCAAAGCCTGTGAGCTTGGGAACGGAAGTGGCCTGAACACCCGACGTATTGCCCGCAGCTATAGTGCTTCCGGTGGCTGTGGTGCCTCCAGTGTCCGGGGTGCTACCGCGCTTCCGCCTCCGGCCTAGACCGCTCTTGATGCTGCCAGTACTGGCGGACTGGGATTTCCCCTCGTACACACTTGTGGGTGGTGTCGTCGAAGACGGATCATGCATGGGCCTGGCCCGTAGCGATTCTGGTCCCTCGGACAGAATATCGCCATTAGCGGAGATATGCGGGGCTTCGCCGGGGGCCGACTCGGATCGGCGTCTAGTGGACTCCTTGGCGGCCGGCGGAAATTTAGAGGCCATCGGAGTGGGCGTTGAACTATCACCTTCTAGTATGCCTAGTTGGCTAAGACTCAAGTCTCCGGAGCCCAGCGTCTTAATGGCAAGCTCTCTGTCGCCCATACTATCGGAAGCTGCTGGTTCAACTGTCGGCTCGTTTTGGACTCTGTCGTCCCGCTCTGGCCGCAGCTCGCTAGGGGTGTTCTTGGACTTGGATCCTCCCGGGCCTACATTACCGCTCGAAATGGTGTTTGTTAGCGTATTTGCAGCGTTCTGTGCCGCCGAGAAGACATTCGAGAAGAATCCACCTCCCGGCGTCGGCGGTGTTGATGTCGGGTGCTCAGGGGTAGGTGTCAGCGGAGCCAGGGTGATGTTGGATAACTTGCTAGGCCCAATATTGGATCCAGAACCAGATCGCGCTCGTCGTTGGGATATCATGTTACCCGAAGGCGAAACACCGATCCCCGAGTTGGAGCCCGCCAGAGCCGGTGAACTCCCTTTTGCCGAACCCCAAGGATCCTTTGGCGGAGACGTATCGGCGGGAGTGGGCGGCGTGTTGACGATGACCGGATGCGTTGGCTCTGACGAAGTGCGCGGGGGAATAGAGGAATTGATCCTCACCTGACTCTTAGGTCGACCTGATGGTTGCGGAGAGGCTAGCTTTGCGTCATCCACATCCACATCCACATCGGATCCGGTCTTGCTCGTTTCGGTCGCTGCTTTGTGTCCTGCCGTCTCGGCCGCTGTACTCGTAGCCTTTTTGGTCCTGAAGGCTTCCCTGATCCTCCCAGCAGGCGACTTGGATGGACCCGAAGATTGACTGCGCGGTACCTCTAAGCCCGTCTTGCTGACGGATAGTTTGCGATACGGCTCGTGCGATCCGGCTGATGAAGCAAATGTTTGAGACCGTGGAAGGCGCTCGGGTATATCCTGGTCGACGCTCTGTATTTCCGGGATATGTTCAGCCTGAATGATAGGTGAGGATGTCGTCAACTGGCCAATATGGGAGGGATGGGCTGAAGGTATAGTGGGTCGAACTGGGGAGCTGGACCTAAGGCTGAGCTACTTGTCAGTCGGATCAACGGTCGCATGTCAAAGCTGTACAAGAAGCAGCACTAAGCACTACCAATTAATATGGTTTAGACTGGTGGTGAAGAGGCGAGTCTGGCGCCCTAGAACACTTGACAAGACGCCAGCACCAGCACCAGCACCAGCACAGGGTCTTGTCTTGCTTTAGGAGAAAGGATAACAAGGATAGGAGAAGGACTGAGCCACTGGGGTCTTCTGAAAGGGGATAATGATATATGGATTGGGTAGGACGTATGTAGCCAGGTACGAAGTAGATATATGTGAGGAAACGAGAGTGTGGCAGTGCGTAAGTAGTTGTTAGGAGCTTGTAGTAATATGGGGTTGCAGCGTGGAAGCCCAGGGGTTTGTAGGCTTGGTACACGTAAGTACGCATGCGGCACTTCGGCTGTGCCGGCTGGCCCGAGGTAGCGGACGGAATAAGAAGCCAAAATCTCAAAGTCCGTTGTCATGGGTATATAACCTTCCATTGTCGCTCCAACCCAACGCGCATGCGTAGGTGGCTCTAGGGGATCGGGGTATCAATTTTTCTTCACCAAGTGTTTCTTTTGCGTTGACGGGTCAAGGTCGCGATGCATCATCAGATGAATATTGTAATGTAAGTTGAGCACCTGAATGTAACTTGTACATGCTGCGCCTCGCCTTGGCACGGTGCACCAGATAATTAAGACAGGTCCGCCCGCGAGACATCAAATAGGGGTAATGAAGATGAGCGGGTAAGGGTTGAAAGTCAAGGAAAGCTGAGCCAACACAATATTGACTTACGAGTCACGATCAGAATATCGGTCCGACGTAGCGTCCCGATCAAATCCAGCGTCTTCCGGGGCTTCGTCGGTCATGGGTTGTGATGCTGTGGTTTGCAGTGACGCAATAGAGCTACCCAGGCCTGTGTCTCCGAAAAGTCCGCGTCCACGGGGAAGTTCCTCGGAGCTGGCAGCCGACCCAGGTCGCTCTTTCGAGGACTGTTTCTTCCAGCGCGTTTTCGGGGTTAGAGTTTTGGGGAGGAACTTCGCGACCCTCGACGTGTTGCTGGTGCCGCTGGCGCTACCACTACCAGCACTGCTAGTGCTGGCAGCATCCATAATGATACGATGGGATAGGATGGGATGGGATGTAGAGTTCACGAACTCCCAATTACATCCCTCCTCGGATATGTATGTCTTTACCGTGGAAGTAGGGAAATGGATACGGTAGCGTCCATCGATGACAGTGGTAAGTTGGATGGAGACCGAGCAAAGGGGGCTAGTACGAAGTGAACTGGGCAGCTTGGTAGGTAGGCAGATTAGCTGTAATCTGAAAAGCTTAGTGTTGAGGCTATGGTCTGCTATCAATAGACTAGCTCTAACACAAGCGTCGTCATAATGGAGTGGGAAAAAGCTTGTTGTTAACAACAGTCTTGGTGTAAATGCACACAAACAGGAGAGGTAAATAAGGGATGGGACGAAGAGGAAGTTGACTGGCTGGCTAGTTGCGTGGTTCACACTTTGAAGTTGGTATTATTACATAGAGATAGAGACAGGCAAAAACTTGAATAGAAACGATACAACAAACAGCTAGGAAGCTATGAGAGTCCTGTCGAATATTCAGGGTAAGGAAACTTGACGTTTAGCATGTTTGAAGTTCCAAAGTGGTAAAGGCTCTTAGGCTGGTCGCTTGCATGCATACATACCTACCCGTCCCGTGATCTTTAATTGAAGCTGTACTTTGTAGCACCTGAACACATAGGGCACCGTGATATCCCAGCTTTTCTTCTCGCTGTCGATCCACTCAGCCCCTTGGGCTTCGTGTTGCAAATACAGACTTGTTACCACTGTTACCCACATGTACCGTGCAGCCCATCGTTAAATGCATGTACGTAGATGTTTATTATGAACCCCAAAATGAATGTAATTACATTACATTATATTATATTACATTATATTACAGTATATTACAGTATATTACATTACGTACAATATGTGCATATTGCACATAATACAAGTCTGGCTGGGCATGATGTAAAGCAAGTACATCTCAGATACTTATTACTCAAGCCAACTGTATGTGAGCGCGAACCCCGCGTCAGGACCGGGGTCACTTTGACCAAACCAGTGCCGCTCACTGACCTTTCGCACCACCCATCAGACTCCAAGGAGGATTTCAATTCGACGTGCTGCTTCTTTAAGCACTCATTCTTCCTAACTTATACTAGGTAGTTCAATTAACTCTTCGAGAATTGCGTCTCTGGAACCAATGAGCGATTAAGTCGTATTTTATAAAAGATCTCATCTAAAGGGGGAACCTGAAAAATGGAGTCTTCTCCATTGATCAAAGTGGGTTGCTTGCTGTTCAGCTATCACCACCACCGCCACCACCTTGGGCAGAATGACCGCTAACCCAGCTCCCCATAGGCTCATGACCATGCGCGAGCCGCTTCTACGGCAGCCCATACCGCAGACACGACAGTCGCTATTAACGAGCATACCCGAGCTGCCGGCGAATTCGCTAACGCTGCCAAAAACACCAACAGTGTCGAAGCCCTGCGTACACTGAGACTGCTGGAGCAACATCATCAAAAGCTTTCCGAGCTCCTCCAATTACCCTACAAGCGCCCGGCCCAGAATGCCAATGAGAACGAGTCGCAAAGCGAAGAGAAGGAAGATGCGCCCACGGTAACGGTGACTCCTGCCGCAACATCTTCGAAATCCGACTCTCCGAGCGCCGAGCCTGCCGAAAAGAGTCCCCAGCCTATGCCGACGCTGGCGAGACAGCCCAGGTATCCTTCCCGAGACTTGGGTGCTTCTATCGCGAGTAACCTGGCCTCGGCCCGTGGGATCCGCGCCAAGTACCGCGGTCAGCCGCTCAGCCCGAGCATCTCCAACACCGAGGCGCCAGGCAATGTCGAGGCCGGATCGCGAAAGAGCGGTTCAAGGTCGAAGATGCAGAATATGCTGGACCATTCCGAGAAGTCCAGTCCGGTTGGCACGCCGGAGAAGCTCAGTAGACAGAACAGCGCCGTGTCCCAAGGTAGCACTCCGGCCAGCCCGGCACCCTCGAGCGACGAGGGCTTCTCCAGGTTCTACAGCGCATTTGGCAACATCATCAACAGGATCTCAGCACCCCTCGCTTTTGCTGGCCTGCCCCTCATCAGCGAGGAGCAGTCCCGAGAACCCACGCCCGCCCCAGCCCCTGAGTCGTCAGGGCCAAAGCGCATCAGGCTCAAGCCGACCCCCTTCGTGACTGCGGAGCCCGACATCAGCAAGATCTACTCCAAGGCCACTTTGCGGGCCATATCGCGCGACGGCCAGTCTGCGGCGGACTCCTTCTACGTCGTCCCCACGAGCGGGCACACAGCCTCGTACGCCAGCATCCTGACGTACGCGGATAAGGAGAAGCGGCGCAACGAGGCCTCTTCCATCCACAGCGACAGGGACAGGATAGCTGAGGAGGCGGACGAGGACGACTTCGTCGACGCCAAGGAGACGCAGCAGCTCCCCTCCCACCCCCACTCGCCGGGCCTCCGGAGGCGGGCCGGCAGGGGGCAGTCGCAGGCGCAGGCGCAGGCGCAAACGGCGGAGCTCGCCCACGTCGTCGAGGAGCTCTACCTCGAGAACAAGAGCCTCAAGGACGCTCTTGACAAGCTCAGCAGGCGCCTGCACGCCTTCGAGTCCATGTCGCAGAACTCGGGCATGCGGCTGGCCGAGAGCATGCGCCTCATGCAGCCGGGGTCGCCTGCCTCGTCCACCTCCGCCGGAGGCAGCAGGCCGGCCGGGGCGGGCGACGACGCGGCACAGCTGGCCAGGAGGAACCGGGAGCTCGAGGAGCAGCTCCAGCTGGTGTCGAGGCAGATGGGCGAGATGGAGAGGGACTACAACAAGGCGCGCGCCAACCTCGCGCGCTACCGCGAGAGGTGGGAGCAGCTGAAGGCCGGGGCCAAGGCCCGCAGGACGGGGAACCAGGGCGCCTCCTCCGAGACGGTGGACGAGGTGATCCAATCGCCGAGCTTGGCTTAACTTAGGGCCTGCTTGCTTTGCCTGTATATATCCGTTGATATGCACCAAATCAAAAATTGGCGTTTGCGAGTTATACAGGTATTTACTTATAGTGCCTTTCTAGGGTCCCCGAGATGCAAGTTCTGGCGGGATTACATAGGTGACGCGGTTGCACGGCTTGGCCTAGAAATACAATCTGGATTTCGGCTGAGTACTCCGTTAGCCGAGTTTACGAGGACAGCAGGTACTGTAAAGAGTCGGTGGGCGTAGAGGTTCATCGCGGTCTCTTGTCCCTACCACTGACCCCGCCCTGTACCACAGAGCCATGGACAAATTTCGGCGAAGTTCGGCATCTCCTGGACGTCCGGGACCTCTCATCGACTCTGGATATAGACCGGACGGACCTAGCGGCTACATAGTGTGAGGCGCGGCAGATTCAGCGAAGCTCTTCCGTATTCACACATCCTCCTATGTGCGATATCTGACAAGAAATACATGTGGTATTGATTCTCCAAGCTCCAGTAACTGCACGCCGGACATGGCGCCGTCAAGCAACCCCTTTTGTTTTACCTCCAACCCTTCTCCCGTCAACCCTACCATTTCTACTTCTTAGTAGAGACCGCTTCTCCATCGCCCCTCGCTCTTCTCTGCATCCGCACCCGAAGAGCTATGGTTCCTGTACCTCCTGGGCGGGCCTCTTCTGCTGCGTCTGCGTCCCAGAAGAAGGGGAGGACGAGGCGCCTTGTCCGCGCCCCGGCTACTTCCCGACGCCTCCTCCGAATCGGATTCCTCCAGGTGGCGCTCGGGGATGCGAACCCGCTCGTCCTCGTCTTCCGAGTTCTCCGCCAGGGTATCCTCGAGCTTGACGTTGAGGCAGCTGCCGAAGGGGGCTCGGCATGCCACTGCTAGTCGTCGTCATCGTGGCGCGCCCGTCGCCCGTCTTCCGGAGGCGGCACGCCGGCCTTCTCCTGACCGCCTCGTGCGTCGCGCCCGCGACGACGAAGCGCCGCCGCCCGGTCCACCGTGGTGGTAGAGTGCCGCAGCTCCCGGCCCAGCAGGAACTGCACGCAGCCCGCGCCGCTCTCGACCCACAACTCGAGCTCGCGCAGGACCAGGTCGCCCCCCCTCGAACCCGCCCACCGGCATGAGGCCCCGCGAGCCCGCGGTGCTAGGTGCCCCAGTCCCGCTGCTCGTAGGTCATGAGGTTGGCGATGACGGCGCGCACGACGAAGGACTCATCCGTGCGTCGAGTCTCGCAAGGGATCGTGCTCTTGCTGACCTTCTTCGAGACCTCTACGTATTTGGCCAGCAAATCAGGGTCCAGGAGGTTGAGGGAAGAAGCGCACGAGCTCCGTGCACGCGCCGGTCGCGCCGTACCTCAACTCTGCCGTCGGGATCGCCGATCCCGCAGCGGCCGCCGATGTGGTAGACGCCGGACTTGGCGAGTCGCGGGTCGTTCTGCGGGTTTCTGAAGTCGAGGTCCGGTCGCCAGACGAGCCAGTCTACCTAATGGAGACTGTGACGGGTTACGTCGGGCGCGGGCACCGGCTGTAGCGTACTATATGTCTCCAGGGATCGGACGACCCCTCTTTCAACGCCCTTGGTTAGCAGAGCACGGAAGGCGTCGGGGAATACGAACGCGATGACGACGCCGGCGCCGTCCGGCGCTATGAAGATATCTGCTCGGACACGGTGAAATGGGTCGTGGGAAACGGCAAAGTCGTCTCTCTAGGCTTGGTGGTAGGTGTTGAAGGCGGCCTTCGGGATGCACTCCCGGACGACGTCGAGCATCTTGGAGAGGTTCGGGTCATCAACATGCAGGGAATCCGACTCCAACGCTTCCCGCGCTCTTGCCTCCAGTCCGTCGTCGAGGTACAGCTGCTGTTGTCATCAGAGATCGCTTGCTGGGGTTCGTCTACGAGCTCTTCGTGGTCCCCCTGGCCGACGTGTTCCGCGTAAACCATGCCCCGTACTGCCGGTAAACTACGCCGCAACTAGTACGGGTTTTGTGGGCTTTACGTTGGCGCTTCCAAAGCGCTTGATATGCTAATGTGGCCCACCCCAAGCGCCTGCGCATCCCTCTTGGGAGTCCTCTCAAAGGTGACCTTTTCGGATTTATAACGCGGAGATCGTAGGTTTCGCGCTGCCGCCGGTGTAGATGTCGGAATGCCGGCGTCGCCGTCTTGCGAAATACTACTGCCAGTCATAATCCGCCTGGATTGATGATAATTTGCGATAGTATGGATAAATAGTGGGTAGTTGTTCCTGCAATGCTAGTTGGAAGAACTCGAGCTGCTGCTCGGAATGGCAGGTCGAAGAGGCGACCAGTGGCTTGAGATCCGCCAACCAAACGAACGATTTCAAATGCGTTATGGGGTGACGACCTTGTTAGGCATCTACGCACAGCCCAGGTTTCAGTAGAAGAGAAGGCGATAAGCGAAGTGAGGCAAAATGCAATCAAAGGAAGGCAGAAGCGGCGTTACAATAGAATATGGCCAATTGTTCTAGTACTAGAAGTGTAAGGGAAACTGATGGTAACTACGCATGGCCCAGGCGTTGATAAAATTCTAGCAAATAATCTCTATTAATCAGACAGTCTGCATGATACGGTAGGAATCATGATACCGGGTCAATGGCCTACGTGGTAAATACAGTTCAATCCAGCCGAACACCGCGGTAGTCCCCGCAATCCTCCAAAAACCCTATAAACCATCCTATACCTCCTTTCACACACTTGAAAAGTCCGGCTAACCAGACCCTTTCAGGACCTTCAGGGCCTCCTCGAATTTCTCGATGTCGTGGTCCAGCTTCTCGCGGTACACCCGAACGGGGGCGTCCTCGGCCGCGATCATCTCGAGCTGCTCGTCGTTGAGGCCGAGCACCATGTCTGTTGTGAAGATGCGCAGCGGGCTGTCGGGGCCTCGCAACAGGAAATGGCCGACGGCCTGCTGGACGACCACGTCGACGAAGCGCTTGCGAGACACCTTGTAGTAGCTCTTCAGCACGTCGTGCATGTACTCGCGCACGTGCTCCGAGTTGGCCTTGTTGAGGGAAAAGTTCTTGAGCCGCAACCACGACAAGTATACGCGGTCGCATCCGTTGTTGGACTTATCCTGTGGTTGGCTGACAGCCATATCCTTCAATGCTTGGACGAGGCGCTGGCTCTGCCCCTTCTGGAGGTTGTCATTGAAGTAGTGGTTCAGCGTTAAGGGGGTACCTTCACGCTCAATGTCCAGGAGGAACCTAGTGTGGTCCAGGGCCCGGGTGTATGATTTCTGAAGCTCCTCGAGAAGGAAGCTCTCCCAAAGCTGCTCACGCACACGCGAGTCAGGGCAGACCTCATTTATAGTCTCCACAATGAAATGGTGAACCATTAGGATCACTTGCCCGACGAAAGTCAGTGTGATCGGCTCCCACTTCGCTGACTGGTCTTTGAACATCGTGGCTAATAGCGAGCCTCCAAACTATTTATATCGTCAAAGAATGTTCCAAGTAAGCGATGACGTCGACTTACTGTTCCAAGCTCCTGTCCACGGCTGCTCTTGTACAGGTCCTCGATGTAATCCAAGATATTACGCCCCGGATTATTTGGGTCGGTAATATCAGTATTGAAATCGAGAATATCACCCAACTCAGGATAATCCACCTCCGGAGGCGAGTCATGAGGTTTGTGTTTCTTCAACCTCCCTAGAAGCGACGTAGTTGAGGTTAAGTTCAAGAAGTCATCCAAGCCGCCGTCCTCAGGAAGAAGGTCCTCTGGGTCGTTGGGTTCAGGGGCGCCTGGATCCGCTGCGAATGGCCACGAATGTCCATGCTTCTCTATGATCTCGTTGAATTTTTCGTTAGCGTGGACGACACGGGTGATCAACCTCAGGTCCTCTCGACGGGCAAAGACTTTGTCCCCAGTATAGTACGCATTGAGGGCATCCCGGGCGAGCGTTTGGAACCTTTCGCTGATTCTGTTGAGGTAAGCCCGCTGAGTGTGCTGGTTGCTTCTCGAAGGACCCATTTTGTCACGGTTGCTTCTCAAGGTCGCCACTTCTCTGTAGACATCGGCCCTGAGCTTCGGGAACTCTCTCTTGATGAGGTCAATCAGAAGCTCCCGGACGCGAATCTTCAAAGAATCCACTGCAATGGGGACAATCAGTAACTGCCCTCGCGAAACGTCGGACGGACGAAAAGGAAGGGTTGAGACTCTGCTTCAGGTCCAAAACCGCGGTTTCAAAGGCAAACTCGTGTCCGTAAATAAGAGTAAAAGGGGTCTATAGACTTATCAAAAATCACTTACTGCCAGCTCTTCTGGTGTGATTGAGGGTTGACCAAGGGGCACTCCCAAAGAATGCCCGCTCTCTAGCCAGGCCCTGCTCAAGCGTCATGTCTGTCTCGTCAGAGCCGCGATTCTTGACAATGTAATAACCCAAGGTAAGATCGCCTCTCTTTCCTGAGACGTGATCTATGGCAATCTGTTGCATAGCTCGTTCAGGGGCCAGATCAGGCTTGGTAAGCACAGCCATGGTGCGGCTCATCGCAGGGTCAGCCTTCTTGGCAAGCTTCAGGATTTCCTGTGTTGCTGGGTCTGCATTGCACGGAATGATTGCCAATATGCTAGAGATTATGGTCATTAGCAATGAAATGCGACCTCACTCAAGACATCAATGGCCGGTAGGGAGGCTTACATTGTTCGCGAGTCCTTCATATATTTTTCCACCATGTTCTTAACGAGCGTTATATCGCTCTCTTCGGTGACACCTGGCAACTCTTAGCTCAAGTGCTCCACAGCAGAACTGGAAGGTTTTTATGGCTCACCTGGGGTCTCTTGTCGGAAAATTCCTGGCACGTCAATCACAGTGAAATGCTCCTCTTTTGGGCCAAGCTTCTCAATTTTCAACATGTGTTCACTGAATGCCGGTAGCGTGGATCCATCGGCCGACGTTGACCTCGACGTGGTTCTAATACCCATAGCTTCGTTGGCCTGTCGAGGTTAACGATGGCCGTATACTATGAGCAGTTTCTCTACTTACATCCCTGAAGAGCTCCGCAAGAGAGTCAGGTGACAGTTCGGTTAGAGTGCGATGGAAGCGTTTGACTCTCTCTTGCTCATGGGGATGGGCATCATTGTTGGGAATGATTGAAACGGTGATGCTCTCCTCCGTCTCGCGTCGGCAGGTGATTTGGGTTGCATATCGTGTGCAGAGCTCAGCAGCGCGAGGGAAGGCAAACCCAGTCAAGCCCTCGAGTACGGAGCTCTTGCCTGAAGACTGATCGCCGACGACAACCAACTAATTTGATAGAGTTAGTTTATCTCGTGAAATGGCGTGTCTTCATACCTGGGGCAGAGCAACTCTCGTGCCGATGAGCTCTCTTAGCCTATCCACCTTGGTCAAGATGGAGTGATTCCCTGAGCTATGCGGCTCGTTGGACGCCATGCTGCCCATCTTTATAATTGTCATCAAGGAGCAGCGGAGAAAGATGAATGCTTATTTGAAAGGTGTGATGTATGTTGAGAAAAATTGGAATGTGAGTAGTCAGTAAAGTTGAAGGGAAGTGAGCAAACAGGCTGGAGTTGAATCCGTTTAAGTAGACTCGACTGGCAGGGCGAAAGAACTCGAGTGGGTATCATTTGAGAATGAGCTGCCTTTCAATTCAAACGAACGGCTTTAGAGAAAGGAAATTGAAGCGCTTAACATACGTTTGCATGCCTTGCAAACGCCACAGTTCACCTTATGCAGGCCGGCAATTGTAGGTCACCACCCATTGGCTACAGAGACCGCGGTGGGAGGCCCTCCAGGCACGATATCCCTATCCCTTCTGCAGTCTGCCTGGCAGCCTAACGTGAGGGCTCCAATTGGTTTCTGTGCATATAAGCCTCGTTGATTTGTGACCACTTCGCTGCCGGATCGACACTTTAAGCGCTGAACAGGGGCCGCCTCAGCCGCAGCCGAGATCACCAACAACATATTGACGTTTCATCATGAGTAACAAGTTTCGACCGCTAGGCGTATTCAACCAGAATACGATCTTAATTCAGCATTATCGGGGCCGCCAGATTTATGTACTTTGGAACTGTTAGCCCAACTACTGGATTGGCGAACGAAGGACCTTCCGTGTAAACACACTATGTTCAGTATTATGCTTTGTTATTTCTTGTGTGCAAAGGAATGGGTGAATGTGGTGGCTGCGAAATGTACATGGCCAACAGCTGGGTGGCACCTGCCGCGACTGCATATCTAGATACCCGGAAAAGCAACAGCACATGTAATAGGGGTCTAACCTCGCCGGTATCAGGCTGACCTGGAAAAGGGGGGAGATGGGCTCACCACTTCGGTGCAAGCGAGGCAGACAATAACACTCCTTCAAGACAACCGTCTCGAAATGTCTACGACGTTCAACCATCTTTTACCACCCATGGCAGTTTCAACATTTGTATATTAGCCACGAGATACTGTCGTATTCCTCGATGTTGCAACGCCCGATATCGCCTCTTTACTCCAACTGACAATTGCAGAGTTCGATCCATGCCCCATTTGTGATGCCAATGCCACAAGAACATTCTTGAATATATATATATATATATATATATGTCGGCAATTGGTGCTTTCAGGTGCTGCAGGCTGGTGGGCTCTGTTCAGGCTAGGCAGCAGAATGCTGCCTGGGACAGCCTTTGTCCACTGTTGATCCTTTGTCACCCAATCATGTATGTAAGGACGATTGCCCACGGACTAGATTTGTCCTTTTCCAGAACTTAGAGAACCAACACAGAGCAATTACGCCAGATTCCTGCATTCGATCACTGTGACTGCTGACAATATATATATAATTGAGACTTGGAGTTGTGACTAGGATTGCGGTGGTGAGATGACATATGAGAGGCTTAATGGGTTTCCTTGCTCCGATGAATCAAGGTAGAATCTAGGAGGAACTCGAAGCAAGAATAAATGGGCGCACGTAGATAAGTATCAAGACATCAAGTTCATTTTCCATAGTCATGCTAATCATCAAAGCATAAAGCTCACCATCAAGACGTTAACCACATCACAACCAAGTCATCGTCGTCATCATCATCATAATCATCTCGGCTGGTCCTTTACCAGCTCGCCGGCCCAAAGGTGTCTCCTTCGGCAACAGTCTTGAGCATCGCCTGGCGCGTCGCATCCTAATAAAACAGGTCAACGAACCGAATCCGCACGGCCAAAGCATACTAGGTAGTCACATTTTCACACCAAAATAGCAAAAGAACGAACATACCAGGGTGTTGAAGACGTCCACGTTCCCCCACCACTGCGGGATCTCAACCCCGGGTAGCGTGATGGCGAAGAAGACGACGATGGTGGAGAGCACGAGGCCGGCATCGAGGCCGGCGGCGGTGACGTAGTTGTAAGTGCGCCACCAGCCGGCGAAGCGACGGCGGATGCAGTAGTTGAAGACGAGCCCCACGAGGCCCCAGGTCCAGAAGCTGAGCGGTGTGGCGGGCGGCAGCCAGGCCATGGCGCCGAGCATGATAGGCGCGCTGAAGTGGCGCGCGAAGCCGACGCGCAGCTTCCGCACGAGGACCCAGAGAAGCAGCGGGAAGAGCACGCCCACAAGCCAAAAGTAATTGAAGTGCTCGTAGATGGACCCCGGGCCAAACATGCGCCGCGGGCCGATGACACCCCAGATGATCGAGTTCGAGAAGAAGGCCTGGCCATTCGGGCAGCTGAAGCGGGCCGGTTGTAAGCTGCATGAGGGGGGCTCTCGGTCAGCACGTTCTCAGACAGAGATATTTTAGTAGGGAAAAGAGCTTACGGCGTGCAAATGTCCGGGATGTTGCCCAAGGCCCAGTTCATTACGGCGATCTGCACGAACACGGCCCACATAATCGCAACGACCTGGCACCAGAAGGTTGTCTTTGGCGGGACTTTCATGTAGTGTGCCAGCTTGAGATCCCCGCTGAAGACCTGCGCCTGACCCAGCGTGATCGTGCTGAACACCTTGAAGATCATCACGCCTATCGGGTGCCCCGGAAGCATGTATCCGGCGAGGAATGGCGAGATGACGTTCAAGGACAGCTGGATATTCGAGATAGCAATGATCATCGAAGTTGGCACCACGAAAACGAGCGCCAAGATGACTGAGATCAAGAAAGCCCACCAAGGCAACTGCGAATCGTACGCAAGAGCGGTAGCAAGGCCCAAAGTGACCGAAACTACACAAAGCACTATGTACCACCAGTCACGGGCATCGGCGTATTTCCTCATCATCCTGAGATGGACATCCGGCTCTTGATCTCTAGCAGCTCTGAAACGATACCAGATCTCCTTGCCATGGAACAAACCTGCGTGCACGAGGGCGGCGGTTAGTGCAGCAAACGAGAGCCCGATGTTGAGAGCGTAAGCCGGCGGCAAGAAGAGAGGCGAGTAATTTTGGTACTTTTCTATGTCGATAATGAAATTTTCGTTCAGAATGCGGCTGACATTATAAACATTCTGCGTGTTATCATAAGTTTGTGAGCTGACCAGAGGCAAATAATCAGAGTAGCTATTGACGGGTTAGCATCCGCTTGCCATTTTCCAGAGACTCCCTTCTGTAGTAGATAAGAAAAAGCCACTAACAATGCTCCTCTGTATGTGATTCCAATCGTCGTTATGACGACAAATATCAGGAGTCCCAATAGAGTGTTGACGTGCGAGTGAGTCGGGGCCAACAATGGGTCTAACAAGTAAGCAGAGACGTATGTCCAGTCAAAAGTGATTGGTAAAAGGCTTAGGCCAGTGAAGCCCCCGAACAGTTGGTTCACCACAACATTGTTCGGCTTGATCCAAGTGATGAACGCAAAGACGGACAACCCCTGAAAAATTACGCCTGGAACCCAGTAGTAACAGAACATGCCCACGAGGACGTAGAAGAAATACCGATACCGACTAATAACCCATCCGTTAGAGCTAATCCCGTCGCTCTTGCTCTTGTCGTGGAGGGCATAGAACAGAGACGTGTTTGCGAATTGGTTTGGCCACATCATGGCAGACGGCCAGACAAGGAATCGCCGGAACATTCCAGCGATAGAGATGCCGATGAGTTGAGAGCTCAGCGTGAAAAGCAGCGCGAAGCCCCATCCCATGTTAATGTCGTAAAACGGCTTCCCCTGGAGCGCAAGGAGAGCATCGGTGCTGTACGCGTAGCCAATGGAGACGTTGGCCATCAGCGTGATGACAACATGCTCCTTTATAGTAAAGGGGCCCGTGTTCAATGTCCATCTCACTCCGAAGGTCTCAAAGACCCTCATGGGCATGACCTTGGCCCATAGACACCCGATGGGGTAGACGATTAGGAGAACCACGATAGCTGGAAAGTTGATCGCAGGACTTCTCATGCTCAGGAACATGTTCAGGCCACTGCCGATCGTGACAAAAACCAGTCCTAAGACCCAGGCGCGGACAGTGTTCGCGACCTCCCCTCCATCCACGTTACGTACGGCAGCACGCACTTCTTCGTACGGCGAGTCCTCCGTGAAAAGCAGATCGGCCTGGGCAATCTGCTTGGGGTCACCATCTTCGAGAGCATTCTTCAGTCCGTCAATCTTCTCCTGGGGGAGGTTTGGATCCCACTGGTGTGCATGTCGAATCTTATCGAGGTCCGCCGCCGCCGCCGCAACCTCTACTGACCTCGTGTTTTCGACAGACGGGCTCGACCTGCTGGTCTCGCCAGCTACGGCTTCGGTCGCTGCGATGGCAGATGTGTCCGTTTTCTTGAAATGTAACCCCATTCTCCAAGGCGACTGGGCCGTGAACAGTGACCAAGAACCACATCGAGTTGTTGGCTGGAGGAAAGTGAGGCACTTTTCCTCCCTGGGACCACCGTCTCATAACGTCGCTTAATTCCGATGCATTCCCATTGTCGGGCCGCCCTTATCTTCCCGCATGCGAGTGGTATATAATTCGGCTTAATGCCACCGACCCCTCCCAGCGATTATCCAAGTAGGCTTGTAACGCTCGAATCACGGTGGCTAGCGATCTCCACAGTATAGTGTGGGTTTGGTGTGATTAGACGCCCAGAAGCGGAAAGCGGTTCTTGTTCGGAACGCACTTTGTAGGTTCGTGCTATCGCGGGTCGTTTTAGCATATCCCATCTATGCAGTCGGTTATTGGAGGAATTGAATGCAAGGGCACGTTATCTAGGTAGGATGTTGCATGTGCCTCCCTTGTTCCTGCAGGGCTGCTCTAGTAATGAAGTCGCAAAAAGAAGAGTCGATACTGTGTCTTGAACTGCTGTAGGGATATGGGTGGTTCAGTGGCGAGCACCGAAATTTTGAAGTTGTACATTCGAACACGCCACCGCAGTAACGTTACTTGGTGCGCCGATCAAAATACGGCGGTTTGCTCCTGTTTCAGTACCTACAGACGAGGATGTCATCGTTAATCCCTCTGCTGCGCAGCGTCATGCTTAAGTTGTTCCGGGATAGTTACCAACTGGAACTTGAAACCTACTATCACAAACAAAAAAGTGAGCGACTCTGGAGCATCAAGAAGTTCCTTGTTACGGCAAGTATCCGGTGAGGGGGATAGGGGACGAATCGACGTATGGACATTACTATTAAGTACATATACAGGTTCCTTCTCTAAATATGATCAAGACATCCCTGGCATTAGACGGTTAGAGTCTAAAACCTAGAGAAGGGACTCACTCGAAGGCCGATTGAAAGAGGTTCGTTCCGATCGGGTGCTAGCCAAGGGACCGAGCTTCGTATCAAGTTTCTACTCAAACAAGAGCCTTCTCTCTGGGACCAGTGACCCGTTCAAAGGTATCTAGAGCCATCATCAGAGAATGGCGGCCAGCAGTCTTGCTGCGAAGGACATTGTCATAGTCAAGAATCTCCGCGAGCGGGACTTGACACACTATCTCCAGCATTCGCAGGCGGCCCTGTCGTGTTTCTCGGAGCGTTGTTTGAAACTCATACGGATCCGGCGGTGCGTAGATGTCGGATATATTGATATCATTCCCTTCATTTGTAGAGGTGTCCTGCATATCCTTGACTTCTAATACATGGCCACCGCGAGCCGAATGGAGGTCATGTTGAACCACCCCTGCCGTTGCTTCGGGGCAGATGATCGTAGCTTTCATGACAGGTTCCAGGATGCCGACAGTGCCTTGTTGCTGAGCTTCTTTTAACGCCATTCGCACCGCTTTGTTAGCTGCACCAACGATATGTGCTGCCGGAGTCGGGCCGAAGAAGTCGGTGACGGAATCATACTTGATCGTGACTAAACATTGATGCATTGGAGAGTTTCGGCGAGGTCCCCTTGCCAATGCTGCCACCGCGCCATTCACGAGTAGCTGTTTCGTAGTTTCTACGTTGAATGGGAGGTTTTCGCCGGGGATGTCCACCTGGACGATGTTGCCGTCGCGTTCGACATGCGCCCCAGAAAGATTATCGTAGTGGTGCTTTTTCAGAGGTTCGATGACAACAGAGCAGGCGGCTTTTCCAGCTCTACCCGCTACTGTTTTGTCGAAGACTGCGTGGTGGACAGAAGTTGGCGAAGTCAGACATTCCTTGTAGTCTACGGCAATGTTGCCCCAGTATGCTTCCACTTTGTAGTGATTCTCTAGGCGGTCTCGTGCCACTTCTAAGTGAAGAGTTCCCATACCGGACAGGGTATACTGGTCCGTTTTCTCATCTTTAGACCACCGGAGGCTAGGATCTTCTCGGGAAAGATTCTGTAAAGCCGCCTCAAGAAGCTTGGCGCCACTTGGGGTGTACGCTTCGAGAACGATGAATGCTACGGCAGGTGGTATCGTCGGTGGCCGTACTTGAATGCTGGAGAGTTCCGTCTGTGGTGCCTTGTTCGACCCGAAAGTCAGTAGCGTATCGCCGGTTCGAGCTCCCTTTAAGCCTGTGATCGCACCAATCTGCCCCGGAGAGAGATGTGGGATCTCAATAGTCTGAGCCGCCGAGATCTGCATCATGTTCAAGGGTCTCTCGAACTCTTGAAGTTTCGGGTTCCACATCGGGGTATTTTTTTTGAGAATGCCATGATACACGCGGACAAAAGTGAGCATTCCCCGACGAGGATCGTTGACAACCTTGAAAACAGAAGCTAAGGCCTCAATGCGATGTTGAGGCTTTTTGGAGGCACCGGAATTTTGTAAAACACGACTTAGGGCCTGTTGAGACTGGCCTATACGAACTTCTAGCTCAGGCCGATCTCGCGGACTCGGCAGATAGTCGTTCACGGCATTTAACAAAGGGACGACCCCAATGTTCTTCAAGCTGGCCCCCGCGAAAACCGGGATAAGAGAGCCTTCCCCGTCGTTGATGACTCGGCGAATGCTTCTTTTGATATTTTGGTCTGGGATATCTTTTCCAAGTGTTGTCCATCGCTCCAGAAGCTCGTCGTCCTTCTCACATAACTGTTCAATGAGCTTCTCCCGCGCAAACGCCAGCTCGCTCTTTAGGGTGCCGTCTGGTATTTTCTTTGATAGTTCCTCGGGCATGTCACGGGTACCATTCCAACTAACAACTGAGCCCGTGATGACATCAG
This sequence comes from Monosporascus sp. CRB-9-2, assembly GCA_004155915.1. Classification (NCBI taxonomy): domain Eukaryota; kingdom Fungi; phylum Ascomycota; class Sordariomycetes; order Xylariales; genus Monosporascus; species Monosporascus sp. CRB-9-2. The sequence goes on from QJOA01000129.1 coordinate 33,523, forward strand.
CGACGCCCTTGACGGTGTCTTTTCCCCACCATGGTATCTGGCAGACTAGGGGCATCCCGTTGAGCTTAAGGCCAATATCCTGGACGGATTTTTTGAAGGAAGCGCCTTCACGGTCGAGCTTGTTGACAAAAATAATACGTGGTATCTTGAATTCTTGCGCAGAGGCCCATACTCTCTCAGTATGGGTTTCAACTCCTTCCACGCCGTCAATGACACAGACGGCACCATCGAGGACAGGCATACAACGCTCGACCTCGAATCTGAAATCCACGTGACCCGGTGTGTCAATGAGGTTGATGGTACATTGCGGGTCACCGGCTTTTAGACGCTCTCCGGCGGGCCAGTGAAAGGTGATCGCCGCCGACTGGATTGTGATTCCTCTTTGCCTTTCCATGGGGAGAAAATCCGTGACAGTGTCCCCGTGATCGATATCTGGTACGGATCAGTACAGGGACAAGCCTACAAACGCCGTGAATGTCGTTTTGGCAAGTTGTGGAAAGCATAGGATGGATGAAGACCATATCAAGAACGTACTGCCGGCATGTCTCAGAGCACCACAGTTATAAAGCATCTGCTCTGTGGTAGTTGTTTTCCCCTATATAAAGTTAGCACTTGTTCTAGACGTCCACGAGTCTGTTGGAAAGGTCATACAGCGTCGACATGTGCGACAATGCCAATATTGCGTACATAATCGATTGCGGAATCCTGGTGTGGGGACGCCCGAGTCGACACCGTCCTCACGTCACTGAGGATGCTATCTTTCCTTGAGAGATACGGCCATACTTTGACCGGACCCCATGGTCTGCGGTGAGCTCTGCACGCGAATGCTAAAAAGCTCATGCCTACTACAGACTTTAGGGGGTAAAAGGGATACCCCACGCATTGAAGTGATCAAAGGTTGGAAAGAGGTTAGCACCTGCGCCAAGACGACCTTATATCAAGATCAGGATACAATGCTTCCAGCAAGTCAGTATAGACTTGCGTTAGGCAATTATAGGCCTGGCTACCTAGGTTATCAGCTAAAGCGCTACCCCCCACGGCAGCACAGTGGGATTCGTCGCGGATTACCAGCGTTTGCACAGGGCTAATCACTACCCAGGTAAATAGTGGGCTGTGCATTGTGGCTCGTGTGCACTTAAAGCTGCGCTCCACCATGCATGTACGTATGAAGGCAGCCACACTGAAATGGTCCCCTCAACCTTCTACCTAACCCGCTCGGTGATAGCATGTGGCGAGGAGAGTCGCGAATTTCCAGCTTCTTTTTCCCAACGCGAATGTGACGAGTTAGGTTGCAGCCCTTCCGCGGTTCGGCAGTAAGTACGGCGCGATCACGGAAAGCATCGAATTACAACACAGCCGTCTTCATCTGCGGGGACTCTTCCAGAGGTGGCCGCCTCTTGCTTAATCGCCCTTGATTCTCGCCAGTACACCATCTCAACAGACATCTACCGACGTCATACTAGGTTGACCGCAAGTTACCGGCCCTATCAAGAACATATTCGACATCCACGATGGACTACCGCTCCTCCATAGCTGACGATGAGCATGCGGCCGGTGCATCGCCTTGGGGAGCATCGCCTCCTGTCTCACCACGTCGTAATGGTTCCTCACTGCCCTACGAAGCAGACACGAGCAATGGATTCGGCCAGCAAGATACAGAAACTAGCGCATTCCAAAGGCCAGTTACGGCTGAAAGCGCAGCAGCGGCGCCGGATTACAATCCCTTCCAGCAATCAGGAGCCTCGCAGCAACCCAGCCGGGGCAATGGGGGAGAGCAACATGCCGAGGCGCCGCAGCAACCGCATGCGCCAGTAAAGCCACAGGGGCAAGATCAACAGCAACATGGTCGAAAGTCAACCAGTCCGCAATACAAGCTACAGGCAAAGATCACTGGACTGGAGCGAACAGGTCGCAAAGATCCCATCTTGCGATTCGACGTCCACGTAGGTGTAGAGACTATAGCAGACACATCGCAGCCAGTACTGATAACTCAAGACTAATATACCCAAATTTCGAACCACCCAATTCCGTGATGTACGCCGGCTACATTCCGAATTCGTTAAGCTAGCTGAACACCTGATATCAGCCAACCCTGAGGCGATAGTTCCAGCGGTACCGCCCGCCCTGACGTCCGCCGGCGCCGGCACGGACGAAGACGAGACTCGAGTCAAGGCACTTATGCAGAGATGGTTCAACTACGTCTGCACCAACGAAGTGCTGATGAGGGATGAAGAGATGATTTTGTTTGTGCAGAGTGACTTTGGCTATAGTCCTATGGTTAAGAGAAAACAGCCAGCGACTGGTGTGAGAAGAAAGCTGCTGAAACAGTTCGCGCCACCGCCGGATGACACGCCCGAGCTATCAGATGCACGGCCAATCGTTAAATTGTTCTACCTTGGATCCATGGATGCTGGGCACAAGGTCGATAAGCTTGTCAAGTCTCGGAGAGGTAGCTCTACCAGTTCATAAATACGGGATCAATTGCTAATTTTTGGGTAGGATTGGGACTATCAGAATCCGATTTCGGTGTCAAGTTGGGTGGGATGCATGTTCAGGAGCCGCACCAAGGATTGGCAAATGCCTATCGCAAGCTGGGGAGGGTGATACAAACCGTTGGAGATTGCCACGCTGCGCAGGCCACGGCCGAAGCGACGACCGTGGGCGATCCGTTCCAGTATCATTCGCAAGACGCCTTTATCGTCAAGGAGACGCTCACCAACCGCCAGCTCCTGATTCGCGAGTTCCTGCAGGCACAGGACAACACGCGCAGCAAGCTCAACGCGGCCGACCGCCTCAAGGCCAGCTCGAACGTGCGGTCCGAGAAGGTCGACGAGGCAATCGCGGCGCTCGACGAGGCCCGTAACACCGAGTTGGAGCTCATGCACCGGACGGGTAGGGTGACGCAGAACCTGGTGGCGGAGAAGCGCCGTTGGTTCGCCCGCACTGCCGCGGACCTGCGCATGAGCATCCGCGAACTCGTGCTGCGCGAGATCGAGGCCGAGCGCCGCACCCTGGCGCTCCTCGAGAGCGTGCGCCCGGACGTCAGGGCCATCGACGCGTCGGGCGGCCTCAGCCGGCTCGGCCGCGAGTCACACCCCGCGGTTCGCCGGTCCAGCATCGCCGCGAGCCAGGGTCCCAAGGGCGACGCCTGGAGCGGCGTGCCCCGGCGCTCCGACGGCCTCGCCAGGAGCGTCTCGGGGTCCGTCGCCACCATCGTGCCCAGCGTCGTCGCCGCCGACGAGGGCGACGGCGAGGACGGCCAAGCTCCCGGGTCCAAACGGCTCAGCGCCAGTACGTTGGGGCTGCCTGGAGTCACAGAGGAGGATGACGAGGATCGGGTCGACGCCCGGAATGCCGCGAGCCGCTTGGCCACCAGCACGTTCTGAGAAGGGCAACCCCGGTTACATTGCGTCTAGCAGGGTAGGGTTGGATTTCCCCCGCGCCGCCCTTTGCCGCAAGGGGATTCGGTGTAGGTATGTATCTTGTACGCACGCAGGGTTACGGCCTCCTTCGCCCAACTCAAGCTCGGTTCTGGCACGAGCTGAGTGGGTCACAATACTGTTTCTCAGCGACACCCTGGAAATTACGAAAGAAAGATTGCGGCCAAGCAGAGTCTATGCCTGTTTCACGGAGCGGCTCGGATACGCAATGCATGATGTTGCCAACGGTAGTATTCCGTTAGTTGCGGCGCGGCTGGAGGCGGGGAGTTTATTTCACATGGTTACGTTAGGTATGATAGCCAGCCCGCATACTGCTGCACGAACCGCGCGTTATTATACATAGGGAGAAATCTCGTCTACGTATCAGGTCTCATTCAACGTCAATCTGTCAAGGATCAGTGTTACTGGATGGATGTCGGTTCCCCCATAGTGGTCCCTACGTACATCGATGTACTACGTATATACATATGCCCCCTGACCCAGTCTCTGTACATCGCGTACGTCCCTACGTACACGCCCACATACCTACGTAGTATCTGTAGAAACTGCAGTAGCATTTGGACGTTGCCGTGCCATGTGTCAACTACCTAATTGAGCATCCGAGGGCAAAAAAGCAGACCTAGGCCCGTCTTCGTGGGGGGAGTACAGCATATGTAACGCGAATCGCGCAAAGCAAGCAAATTAGCCCGGCCGTTCTCTCAATCTCTGCAGCAGAAAGAAGGGAATCGAAAGAAACCCTGTGAAGTAAGTATGCAGACGCGCACGCGTACGCGCACACTCACTCACACACCCCTAGATATATGTTATTCTTTGCTCTAGAAGGGAGGGAGTAGCATCGGCGAATTGCAAATCCCGTAGTCCCGTATCTGGTCGGAGATCAGAAAAGAGGCGAACCGAGCCGAACCGATCGCGATCTCTAGGCCCAGGGCCTCAGCGGAAACGACGTGATGATAACCTACGGGCCCCCATCGAATAACATGACGAACGAGCGAGTTTCTTCCCTGGTATTGGATAGGCGAGGGAGGTGACGTGTGCCCCGTAGAGCGACATCATGGCTTGAAGTCGAAAGTTCATTGCACCGTGAAAGGGAGGCGGGGAACGGCAAGTTGAGATTCGTAAGAAACATCAAATTGGCATGTGGGCAGCAAGAAGATGGGGCTGGATGCGCATGCTTAATTAATGTGACGATCCCGAGTGTTTGCAAAGCGTGCAAGCATGCAGCAAGCATGCAGCAGCTATGGGACCCCCGTAGCATATTGATCCGCCCTATATCCTGAGCCTGAGGACAGAATATCCATCGTTCGATGTTTTACTTCGTATACCGAAGGTTGGTTTCAGGCGCATACACAAGTGAAGAAAAATGGGCCTTCATGCGAAGAATTCCTGTCGTCTTCAATTTGGGTTCCGGATGAGAGCTGCTTAATCAAAAGGGATATCATCTCCCTTTAGCCGCGGCCTTGTCGTTTGCCAAATCTGGGCCGATATATAGCCTGCTTTAACGTTGAGGCTAACCATAAAGCGTGTGACCGCCCTTGTGCGTGGATGGGGTCTTTGAGCGCAATGTCATTGCTTTCGAAATTCTGAGCTAATGGTGAATCGACGAGGTCTGCGCAACTGTCCGCCGTTCAAGGTTGTATCAAAGCCGGAGTAATCCCCAGTTGTATCGATGATTTCCGAATATGCAACAATCGAGTTACGGTTCTAAGGGCCGACATTGTGGGGGGCCTCTTTTAAGCTTCACCCTAGTTATGCTCCGCTATCAAGCTGCAGTGCGGACCAGGGTGACGATGGCGCAATATCTCAAACCGATGCTACGGGAGATAGGTTACCTTGAATATGGGTTCTCGCCATAAACCTCTATCCTGTGATTCCCACTTTGTGACGACAAAACTTACCAAGATAGGCGCATTGTCAGCACTTTGTTAGCATGGTGATACAGAAGCCGGGGGGTCGCGTCCAGCCGGTGCTGCATATCCGGAGTAGCATCAAGTTGTGGAACCGAATGTGAGCTTGATTTACCTAGGTAGGTATCAGAGCCAGAAATTACTACCGAGGTAGCTTGCGAGACCGGAGGAGTTACAAAGTCGCAGGTCACGCAATATGTCTGTTCCTCATGTTCAAAGAGGGGATCGTCAAGCCAGAAGCGGTCAGGCGTCATTGAGACCGGCGAGGCTACAACACACCACACGGGATGGTGCCATAAGTTGTAGTATCGGTGCCTGCGTAATTGAAGCGATCTTCGACGCTATCAACCCTGGACTGGTCGATTTCGTCATGTCCCCTGTACTGCCAGGCCAGGTACTCCGCAAGCCGTGACGGCTCGAGCGAGAGGGGAGATCCCGTGCGGCAGCGACTTTCGGCAGCGATTGGAGCGTGGTGAGGAAACGAGCTCAGGCCTAGACCAGTCTCCCTATACGGTGGTTGTAAACCAATTATAGACCAGACTCGAGAGCGGCAATCTCCAATTTCTCCAATTCTGGTCCTTACAGACCCGTCAATTCTTAGTTGGGGCAAGTAATTGGGCGAATTCGTTTGAAAGTTCAAGTTATTCACTGGGCTTAACAGGCCTATAGGACCGGCATACCACGGCATGTCAGAATGAGGAAGAGGAGAGGCACTTAGGCACTCAGAATAGGATGATGCTTTGCTGGGAAAGGGATGGGTTCACCGTCAAGGAACGATGAACTACATAGTCACACTACAGACCGACCAGATCTGCGAGAGAAGGGTTGATCAGTGTCCGGGTCGAGGAAAACGGGCAAGCCCTCCGTGCGACGTGATTAGGACAAGCGCTGCTGTTGATGTAGGTGATGATAAGGTGTCTCCGGGGGACATTTCTTGTCTCGCAGTTCTCTTCGTATGAGTGGGAAGTAATAGCACGGGATACATAGTGCATATGCGTCAAGCGCTTCGATCTTGCCGTCCGTGACATTGATGTACACGGTCGAAAGGCCCGAGACGATTGGCAGAACTGCGGAGCGGAGCCAGTAAGTGGAACTATTGGTGATTCGGATGTTGCGTGCCTAAACCTAGTTCTACAAGAGCCTGGGCATAACTGAAGAATTTGGATCGCGAATAGTTGGGAGATCTCATGCCGGACAATGCTTGATAACGGCAATCTCTTTAGCGTTCCTAAGTATTCACTCAGGACCACATAAGAGCATATTTAGTAACCAGCAGGCTCCCTTTGGTAGGCAGAGAACCAGAGCCTGGTAGATCGGGGGGCACGGCTCATCGCTGCAATCTTAACAGCATTAGTGAAGCCGGTGGTCCTTCGGTCATACATGGAAACTCCGTTGATGGATGAGTGGAGGAGACCCGTACGAGAGATAAGAATGTTTCAGCGACCAACTTCTTCAAGGGCTCCTGGCTGGGTAATGCTAGGCACACAGGCTCGTCGAACTGGGACCCGTTGGCTGCCATATTCGAATGTAGTTAGCGGACAAGGGAAGACGTTAGCGGATTCCGCGATCCCTGTTGCCATGTGCAAGTGTCCTCCACAACAACCGGGGGAGAACGGTAAATTCAAAAAGTGCCTTCCGAGCGCTAGTAGTCCGAGCTTGTACCGTAATCTCTCTATCTCTCTCTCTCTGTCTCTCCCTTTTTTTTTTTTTTTTTTTTTTTTTTTTTTTTTTAGCAGCATGCTTGCTTCAATCACATGTGTTTTTCTTTTCTCTCTTTCTCTTTTTTACCAAGAGTTTTAAAGCTAGGGTGGGTACATTCCGAGGTTACCCGGTTAGGCGTTACATATCCTAGAGTGTACGAAGACATCTTGTTATTACGATTACTTTCAACCTGTCATCTTGCATAGAGGCTGTATGAAGAGGCCGAATTCATAGCAGCCGCGTAATCCGTGAAAAAGAAGTGTAAGGTCAAAGCATAGGAGACTCTGGCTCCGGCTGCTAGTCTCGGGCATACTACGGGAATATCCCGTACAGCATCATCCTATACCGGCAAATACGATATCTCTGTCTTTTCCGTATTCACCCAGTAGCCTAGCTGGGGTTCAGAAAATTGCAATTGAGACGGACACTCGAATGGGTATAGAGATACGCCTTATCGTCCGGAATCCACGCATGGCAGGAAACACCGAGAGTTACCCATAGTAGAGTCTCAGGTAGAGCAGGTGCGCGGCAAAACTGCCCCTCCGCATCCTAGTTGGCCTCTTGTCAAGTCCGGTCGACCTTGTTGAGAGCAGAGCCAGACTATTTCCTCGGCGGGGCTCGTCAATCCAGTAACCTCCTCCGCCATGAGAAAAGCACCGCCACTGGTGCCCATTGCATCTCAACCATGGGCGGAGATAGAGCTTTGGCTAGGAAAAACCATGTACTTGAGAGCCGAGCCGCAGCTATTGTACCGGTACTTTGGCGCCCAGCCTGACTGACTCTAAAATAGCTGACCATCCCCATTCTGAATCGGATGATATTGAAAGGACGGTATGGAGCTGAGGGAGACTGATATCTTCTCAGCCGCGAAACCGAGACAGGCATATTAGCTACGTGTGTCCACTTGAGAAATAAAGTTCTGATGTTAAGCGATGGCATGTACAAGACAGCTACAACGCTGAGACATCCATTTACCCTCGAGAGGACCCATCGAGATGCTGGGATCTGGCTATATACCGATATAGGGATGGCCCGGGGCAAGCACTGTTGCATCGCCGCTAGGCATGTGCAGGTGAGGTCCCGAGATTACCATACCTTTGAAGGATCCTCTGCAGCAAATCCAAGACAAACCGTCGATATGACTGGGTCTGCTAAGCTAAACCTGTCTTGCCTTGCAAGCTTGCAAGTCTTTACGCCCAGGTCTCGGATCTACCCTTGCTTGGGCACTGGTAATCGTTGACCGACGTTTTAACAAACACCGGAGCACACGATGGCAAGATGGCATCCATTCCGTTCCGTATCCCGATACATAAGGGTGTGGCGGGTTCACCAGACCTCAGGGGCCCCGACTATTCCTTCATTGCTTCATTGAACCCGATTTCGTGCTCATCGTCCTCGTATTCAAATATTTTAACCGTGGGCTTCGAGACACGTCATCTCGACTGTGAGCACTTTGGACGAGCCATTTACCTGACTCTGCCACATCGTCCCTCGAGGGCGTCTAGTCATTCTTGAGGCTCTCGGATTCCTTGTGGTGTTTCACAAGGGGTGCCATTTATACTCTGCGCTTCTGCGTTCTTGGCCTTAGTCCACATCGTGTCATCGGATCTCCGTTAGTCTCTTATGCGCGCCGTACATCCCACTCATCCCACGCCGTTGCCATCATCCCCGATGGCGCCCTCCGCAATGCCAGACATTGCGCCAATGCACCTACCCGTATCGGCGAAGGGTTCTACGATTAGTGCCTCGGTCCTGCATGGACCGCGCGACCTGCGATTGGTGAGTCTAATAATAAGTAAGCTATGCTGGCTTACGGTTACACCAGATCGGGTCGGGGGGTCTCGCTTGACGCCTCGCCAATCTGCTTCGGGGAATTAAACTAATAACCTTAATCTCAACGCAGGAAGCCAGAGTGATCGAGGATCCCGGCGCTGGCGAGCTGCAGATTGCCGTTAAGTCCACGGGCATTTGCGGCTCAGATGTCTCTTACTACAAGAAGTTCGCAAACGGAGACCTCTGTGCCTGCGCACCCCTGTCCCTCGGTCACGAGTCGTCCGGCGTGGTCGTAGCCATCGGCCCCCAGGTGAACGGGTTCCAGGTGGGAGATCGCGTGGCCTTGGAAGTAGGCATTCCATGCAGCCAATGTACCACATGTAGGAAAGGCAGGTACAATCTCTGCAAGAAGATGAGATTCAGGAGTAGTGCAAAGAGCGTGCCTCACTTCCAGGGCACCCTCCAAGAGAAAATAAACCATCCGGCGGCCTGGTGTTATAAGTTCGTCCTTCCGATTGCTACGGCGGTTTACTCGTGGCTAAGCTGACGTTCTGTTCAGGTTGCCAGACCACGTCTCCTTCGACGCTGCAGCCCTCCTTGAGCCTCTATCGGTTGCCATTCATGCGGTGAACCGCGCAAGCCCGACGCCGGGCTCTACCGCCCTTGTCGTCGGTGCCGGGACGGTTGGCTTGTTGACTGCTGCTATGGCGCGCCAGTCTGGCTGCACTACAGTAACGATCACTGATATAGATGCTGGCCGGGTCGACTATGCCCTAAAAAAGGGCTTCGCGACCCATGGCTACGTTGTCCCTCATCCGTTACATACCTCCTCGAGCAATTCCTCCATCTTCACCAACTCGGGCACCTCGACCCCCCTAGACTGCGGTGTCGTGACGCCGTCAAGCATATTCTCTAATTCGATCCACGGCCAGCTCGAAGGCGCCAAGGGCCTTGCGGCCGACATCCTCTCCCTGACGAAACCGCCGCCAATCTTGCAGAGCGAGGATGAGGACGACGGGGTCGACGTGACCTTTGAGTGCACCGGCAAAGAAGTCTGCATGCACACAAGTCTCTATGCCACGCGACCCGGTGGCAAGGTCATCATGGTCGGCATGGGGACCCCTATCCAGACCCTACCGATGTCTGTGGCGCACCTGAGGGAGGTCGACATACTTGGTATCTTCCGCTACGCCAACACCTACTCGACGGGCATCAGGCTACTATGCGGTGGAAGCCTACCGAGCTTAGACGACATGGTAACCCATCGGTTCAAGGGGCTCGGAGCTGCGAAGCGCGCCTTCGAGCTTGCCGGCAGGACGATCGACGACGACGGCAATCTCGTGCTGAAAGTCGTCATCGAAGCCTAGCTGTTTCCGAAGCGCCACATGATACTTATGAAACGTCAGAACCCAGCCAACGATAACTACTGATTCAGAATTAATTTACGATATACGATGCGATCACTCGAAATTGGGTTTATTTTCCCTCCACTACTCGGGGTTCACCTTCTTATATTCAGCCAAGGCGATAGAACCGGGGCGACTTCAACTCTAGACGGCGAACTGTTGAATCAGGATGTTTCAGGAGGCTACGCGTGCTTACATAACTGGTTTTAGCTTTCGGAAAACCCGGAACGGGAAAGTAAATCAAGTGAAGTGTTGTGGTGGGGAGAACTAATTCCTCTGGTGCTGGCCCGCTGGCCGGACACCTGGGTTTTCCTACATACTTGAGCTACTTATTCGTTAGCTTTGCTGGTCGGGTCCCCTTGCTCTCGTTTATTCTTTTTTTGGGTTTTGAGAAGAAGGGCAGGAAGCAATGGATTAGACGGGAGTACGAATGCCGCTCGCAAGCTAGATATGGAAGACCAGATCAGATACCTCAGTCCTTAACTTTCATACGCTTTTGTTTTACCCACTAGGCGACATCTGGATAGCCTAGGCGGTTTTCTGGCGTTGTGCATTTGTCGCTTCAATGCATTGGGACAGCAGAAGTGAAGAATCACTATTCTCAGCGTGTCTGATAATGTAGGCTTCCTTGTTGTGTCGCAGCGTCTATTATATTGTTCTCAGTAGAATCTCTCTCGAACCCGTGCGAACTCCATCAACCTAAGCCAGGGTAACATCTTTTAACTGCAGACAAACGCCTCCTTCGCCATGCAAATGCCAGGTGACGTGCAAAGTCTTACTGTCTTGCAAGTAGGAACAAAATTCTCGCTGCAACAAGGAAGACCTCAACTAAGCCGAATCATTGGTCGGTCGAAAAAACATATGCTGCAGAAGATTTAGTTCAAGTCCATACGGTAGGAGCGAATTCACTGTCAAGAACCTGTGCCTGCCCTGAGACATACGGTCATGCTCCCCGTTGAATCAGAGCTTTAGCTGCCAGAGCTGGATCATAGTCTTCAGACATTCAGATCTCCGGTGCCCGGCATAAAGGCACCTCGGTCCCCAGCCATCGCACTATCCATTACTTTCCTGTTATGGTTCTTTGCTCCATCCACAACCTCGAATTTCTTCCCGACCCCCCTGACCTCGGTCATACTCTGCATGACGTCGTTCAGCAGCCCCATCAGGTGGACGTCGTTGGCTTCACTGAGCATCTCTTGCTCAAAAGCTTCCGTATTAGACGGTACAATAAGTGATAACCTGTTGACAAGTGCTTGGATGGAGCGGAGTATGGTATGTGACGGAATCGTGTGTGGACTACCGGAAGCGTCGCTTTCTGCTCCTTCTGCTCCTGGCGGATTGTTCGTTGTTAGGTAGGATGGGGGAAGTCGCTCGAGGTATATCGTCAGAAGGTTGATGCGGGACTGTAGCATTTTCACCGCATTCAGCTTAGCAGTGAGGGCGGCGATCATCTCTTCGTCATCTCTTGACAGAACATATTCGTCCGCCTCCGCTTCCTCTTCCACTTTGCGTTCAGGCTGTTTCCCCTTGGCGTCTTCGCTCGGCTGCTTCTGCTCCCTTGGCTCAACGACCGTTGCAGTGCCTGCTCCTCGTGCGATGAAATCCATGCTAATCATTTCAGCCTCTCCGGTCTCAACCGAATAGGGAAGCTCTCTGAATTTCAGCTTTAGCGGCGGCTCTCCATCCCGCATTTCCTTATCCTCTCCTTGATCCAACTTCGGTTCGTCCACTTCATAGTTTGACTCGTAGATGGTCAATGGCAGCTTGCTTCCGATCGAGTGATCAACTGCCTCTTCGGGGTGGAAGGCCAGTAGTAGGGAAGACTCATTGTGCTCCGCGAGTAGGTAGTTGTGAATGGGGAGGACAGACGGGGTGGGTCCGCTCCTGGGCAGAACTGTGTACCAGCCAACGAGGTCGAGTTGTGGGGATTTGTGGATTTGCCTCACTATACAATCATGATTAGAGTCTGTAGTAAAGAAATCGCGCCACAAATATACTGACTCTGATCTAATCGCTGTGTGAACCAGTCGGCATTGAGTATGACTTCCTCATCTTTCGATAGAGTAGCACACTCAAAGGCATGCTCTATAGTAATTTCCCGGCCATTCTGTTGTCCTATCAAAGCACCTACAATGGGACCCGTCTGTTCTCTCAGAGCATGTCTCGTGATATAGTCGGATATGGTGAGGAGGACGAGGGGATGGAGTACTGCCTGTAGACCAGAGTCGGATGACTTCTGTGAAGATATCAGCGGATTTGTGTCTGCTGACATCTCCATGATTTTTTTTGTCTTTGTCAGTGATTCTTGATCTGTGAAAGAATGAGAGATGAAGTTCTGGAGAACAGATATTCGTTATCTGTTCGTTCCACGGTGGTAAGAGAGAGGCAGGCAGACAGATACCTACATTGATTGGTACGTATCGCAAGGCTGCAGACTTTATCAGCTGTATCCGTTACTTGATAAGCTTCAATTTAGGACGATTGCCAAAGCTGCCCCGCGGTGGCGGTGCAAGCTAGTTAAAGTCAAGGCTGGGGCTGGCGAGAGTGGTTGGTAGATGTGGAGTAAGTAAAGCATAATGTGGCTTGCCTACTAGCAAATGCAACTTGGCTGAATAAGGAGGTTGGACCAAGGGCTAAATCAATCTCACGACCTTGCCGGCTGAGTATATGGGAAACGTGTTTGTCAATATCCAGACATTCCCTGCCTTCTAACGATTTCCCCGTCTTCCCTTCTCCTTAGATTGCTATATGATAGCTACCAACCTTTAACGCATACAGCGATGAGCTTTTTTCTTAATGAAGAAGGCTATGCACCTTCATCAGCGATATCAGAATTAGGCACCTTGTGGGATTGCAGCAACTTCTACATGTTGCAAACATACATTACGAACTCCTGTGCAGGCTTGTGCAAGCGACCCCAAGCTCCAAGCCCTTAACATCACTTAAATGAGGTGGACCGACAATGATTATTTCACCGACTTAGATGGAAATCGAGCCCCTGCTCTCTTTCTTGTCCAGTTACGGAGAGACAACCATGTAACTGAAAGACACTTCATAGAACCTTTGCAGAGCAAGCATGTGATGCCTTTGAAATTTTGAGCTTCCCTATGTCTTGGTTGCTATACATTCTTCTTATTTACACTGCAGATGGCCTTCTGTCTTGTACAAATACGGACGACTCTAGACTTTTCATATCCTTGTTGCCTCAGCTCCCTCAAAATGCTATGAATACCCAGGTCTATGATGTAGCAGATAATCCTCGCATTACAGCACCTATCACTTCCTAGCAGCAATGTCAGCAGCTCACAACTTTCAAGGCAGCTGTGAAATGCAGAATCCTGACAGTGCTCAGGCCAAAGTTGGTGAGCTTCCTCCCACATATACGGCCCCTAATGCGACCATTATCCCTTCGAAGAGGTCAGATGATGATGTTCAATTCATCTCTTCGAAACCAGTCAAGAGGCGCAAGATTAGCGAGCAGAAACCTGGGCCTACGTGCCAACCACAGTTTTCTGTTTCCACAACACCAGCGCCTCTTGCAATCCCTGCCCCGGCTCCTGCTCCTGTTCCTGTCCCAGCAGTACCATTTTCAGTCCCAACGACTACACAAGCTGTCAATGGCCCCAAAGAAGGAGCCCATGCATCAGAGAGGCGACTAAGCACCGGAATGGTAGGGCTGCCCTCTGATATGCATGCTGTCGAGCTCACTTACGGGATACGAGGCGTATCACTGCCGGTTTTAGAAAATTTCGTGCTTAATCAACCGCCACGACGCCCGAGGCCGATGAGCCCTCCGGAGCTCTCCCCAAAAACACTGCCACAGACGATCTCTCCCGCCATGTTGAGTATCCATACTCAAAATAGGCCAGGAGAATACGGCCTGCAGGAGACACCTCATCAGGAAATAGAATCATGCAGGACAAGCGAGAACATAGTTGAGTCAACGACACCTCATCAAGAGTCGCAAAACTTAGAATCGGCGACCGAACAACTCCATGTACTAAACATGCCAATCAATCAGCCGGCTCCTCCTGTGGCGTCGAGTGGGGTTCCCAAGCAGTCTGATGCCAAATTATCATCTATGCCACCTCCCCCTGCGCCGCGATCTGAGCAGTCTCATGCAACTGATTCAAGACAGAAGTGCCCTATATCTGCTGAGAAAACCACAGACAAAACTACAAAAATCGGCACGCATCACGGGAACTCAAAGCAGCCATGCCAGATCTGCGCTAGGATGAGACAGCAAGCCAATCTCGCGAGAGCACAAGGCATCCCCATGATGCCTCAGAACGTGCCATCTCCCCAGCTCATCCCACAGGTGCCATGCCACCAACCGTATGGGCAACACCTTCAGCCTCACATGATGGCCATAACCCGCAACGGTATGCATTCGTTCGCTCCAGGCTTTCCGATGATGATGCCCATCCAGGGGAACAGCTTCCCTAATTTCGCCACTCACGTGTCCCTTCCTCCCCCTCAACCCACTCAACAAACCCCACGCACGCACAGCCCGCAAAACATAGGAAAGCCAGTGCCGGACAACTCAGCCCAAGCCACCGAGACCAAGGCACAAGAGCGCAGGAGCGCGGCACCCGCGCCCGCGGCTAACCCCTCCAACCTCCTGAAGCCGCCGGCTTCGCTGATCCAGCCCACCTACCGGAAGCCGTCGCCGAACCTTATCGTGGACGTGGCGGAGACGTGTCAGGAGAAGTTCCCCTTCGAGGAGGTGGCGCAGCGGCACAACGCGCCCGTGGAGAAGGTCTTCGACGTCTTCGCGGCCATCATCCAGGTGCCGCTCCTGCGCTGCCCGACCGACAGGCGCAGGCCGGGGACGCTGGCCAAGTCGCGCCTCAGGGAGTACACGAGAGCGAAGAGGGATATCCAGGAGACCAGGGGCGGCGCGGATGGCAGGGACAAGGAGGGTGCGGCGGCGGTCGTCACTCCGCTCGATATCGCGCACCGCATGGGCACGGTGGAGTTTCCCGAGGGCTTCAGTTTTGGTAACAGATAATCGATAGAACGCACGGGAAGTAGGTAGGGCTACGTCACCCAGGATATGCTATCGCGAACGTCTTGTGGTTTAGCATGGAAGAAGTGAGGTCTTTGTTCAACCCTATCTAGCCTTGCGGTTCGCCTTTCCAGCATGCTGCTTCGCTTCATGAACTAGAATCTAACTTTATACCAGCTAATACGAAATTGGGGCCGATATACAACTTGGCAACCCGGTAGAGCGGCAGCAAAATGCTCTAACTGGGGTGAAGTAAGTACATGTGCATCTTACATCTTACTACCCTTCATTCTTGGTATAACCACCGCCTCTGCAGCGCCCTTTGAAGCCTCCTGCCATCGATCGTTTCCTCTCTCGTTCTCCCTGATATCTAAGAGGAATTTTGCAGCATCCATATCAGCTTTGCTGGTGTTATTCCACTGATAGGACGCTCTGCTGCTTGTGGAAATGTTTGTCTCGTGCCTGCCCAAGGAATAGGTCACCTAATTCAGCATCTATTCGTTGAGAAAAAGAAATATTTATATCCTGCCAGCAGTATTATCTCTATAGGAGTATCTATTAAGGAATAGAGAAAATCGCTTCTTGATAGCATGTACTCTAGAAGTGCGCTTTACCTTTACCCTTAACTCCACGGTCTGCCTCTCGCAGCCAGATGTCGTCTTCCTCCTCGTCCTCGTCCCCAGAGTACCCGATCACATACGACTCGCCGCTTGGCGTCGTATCATGGGGCCCGTGATCCTCTCCGCCGTACTGCTCCAGGGCATAATCATCATGCTCGTATTCGTACTCACCTTCGGTGTCGGGCTCCTCCAGCGAGACCTCCGCCGTGTATCCAGCCAGCGCGTCCGCCTCCTCGGGCGTGAGGAGCCACGGGGCGTACTTCTTCTTGTGGCGCAGCGGGTGGGGTGGGGGAGGGGGCCTCTGGGACCGCTCCGGGCGCTCGGGCTCTGGCTCGGGCTCGGACTCGGGCTCGGACTCGGCGTCCCAGCCCTCGGGCAGGCCGTCCTTGGTGAGGAAGTGGGTCCAGACATTGGTGTTGCGGTAGAGCAGGCGATCGAGTTTGCGCTGGCTGAGGGGCTTCTTCCGCCCGACGAGGCCCGGCGGCGGCGGGTTGTTGGGCCTGCCACTGGCTATTAGGCTCTTCCGTTTCTCCCTCATCTCCCTGGCGGCCTCCTCCGCGGACAGCTTCGGGGGCTCGGGGGAACGCGTGGTCTTGTACGGGATCCGCGGGTTATCGCGCGTCCAGACGCACTTACCGTTGATCCACTGCGAGGTACCTGAGGGCTCCCGCCGGCGGTTCGGGTACTCGACGTCGACGGCCGAGCCGCGCCGGTGCTGCGCCTCCCCTATCGCGCTGTTGGCCCGTTTCCGCATGCGGTCGAGCCCCGATGCGGTCTCAGCCGCTTCCTCGGATTCTCGCTTCTCAACTAATTCTAGCAGCCGCTTCATCACGTCGGCGGTTTGCTTCTTGAGCTCCCGGCTCTCCTCGCTGGCTCGGTATTCCGAGTCGCATCTGGAGCAGGTGTCTGCGAGGTATCTGCGCGTACCCTCGGGCTTCGGGCACTCACGGCTGCATTTCTTCGTATAGTGGATGAGGGAGTGTCCGCAGGACAGCTCGATCACGTCGGCTTTGCACATGGTGTTCACTTTATTTCGGTATTTTGCGATGTGAAAGTTGAGACGTACCGTGAAATGACTGGAATCAACTTGTCAATTGTCTTGCCGATAAGAGAACCATCATTACTTTGCTGGCGTGGCCTATAAGTACTATACCCCTTAATAAAGGGTTCACGTTGAGGTGAAAGGCCTTGTGAAGCATACGTCTTGCGCTTTAACCCTTTGACTCACAATGCTTTCTTTGGCCGATAACCCTGCCTCTTTGTGAGCCATGTCTGCTCAATACCAATGTAGAAAGCCTCCATTGTGAGGCCCCAGCTATAGGTATGAAAGGCTTCCAAAGCTTTGTTTAGTCCATACAGAGTTCTAACCCCAGACCATACCTACCGCACTCTAAGTCGCTCGAACCTTGTGGAACCCTAGGTGTTGAAAGTACAGTCTTTGTGGTTTCCCTCGCATCAACGCCTTGCCCTCAACCTATTCGGTGCTAGTAGATCATGGCAAGTAGATGACGAAGGCCCCATTTATCCAATACTAATCTATTAGGTTAGGCCTCATCCTTCCGGGAATATCTGGGGCTTATGTCTCCTAGGTGGTATTGGGCCGTATGAACGTTTTGCTCCGTGTTAGGCTCGCAGCTGTGAGCTGGCCGTAGGACGTTAATAATCGACGATCTGAGTTTCGTGAACTAGTTGATGAAATAGACTAGCGACTATCATATCCTACGTATCCACCAATGGTGGTACAACTATGGATTCTGAGTTTCGATGCTTCCTCATAAGCGGTGCACTAACGGCATTTCACCCGATAGTCCGGGGAGCAGTCAGGGGAACAGTCCGGGGAACAGTCCGGGGAATCTGTCGATCCACGGCATTAGGGGAAGCCTGCACCTGCAGCAGGGGCGGTTATGGACCCCCACCGATGTGGAGTTTTAACAAAGGCAACGACTTTGTGCCGTTGGTTTGAGTCCGTGAGCTGGCTGCCGCCCCCAAAGTCATTCGATATGCACCCCGTCTGCCCGTGGAAGCTAATAGAGGAATACTACCGACATGTGGCGACTTCGGGATCACAGAGAGAAGGCATTGACGCAAGTCACATGGCAACTTGAAGCCCACTTCCATGGACTAAGTTCCTCGCAACAAGGAGCATCGTTGGCGAAGGTGACAAGTTGACAAGGATCAGATGGTAGTATCTGGTGGCGATCCGACTGAATGGAATGACAGGTTGACATTTCCACTCATAGCCAATGAGAACCCTGCTCTCATCATAGCGTTGCATGAGAAATCCAGCGGCGAGCCGGGAACTGGCCCGGTACATTAACTGCATGGGATGAGTCCAACCTTGAAATCAACCAAGGTAACCTGGTCGTCTTCGTCAAGGACGCATTTTGTGTCGCGACTTTCGTTACCTAGAAGTGACTTCTGAGGTCCTTGACCTCTCTTGGGTACAGTATCCCTATAATTACGCCAGGGTATGTTTATGTTATTACTCTAGTTTGTACGGATGTTGCATTTAGGCGACGTGGAGGTGACGGTCAAGGTCATCGGAGCAAAACAAGAACTCTTGGAACAGGAGGGGGATAAAGGAGACTGCGTCAAATGAGGGTTTGCAAAGTTATGGAGGGTCAGGGAGTTTAGCTCTACTGTAACTCGGAGTTTATGGCTAACAAACAGGTCACTAAACACCAGAGTGGACCACTGATAGCGATAAGGATAGCGGGCATTAGTGTACTCCAGCAAGCCTTCAATTCCACAATTGGCCCAACCCATAGCCTGACGGGTTCAGCCTCAATATTTTCCACAGCCTTATAATGACGTCCTCAGTATAAACATAATCCAAGCTGAGCATTTCCCACATGCATATACGACAAAACCCGACATGTGGCACATGACCAATCCGCTAGCAACTGTTGAGCAGTTATATCGTCGAAACTCTTTTGGCGCTATCCCTACGGATCTCCAAGATATCATCTTCTTCACCACCCAATGTCTGACGCAAGCTGCCGGGATCCTGCTCCGGCTGCCTCAGTCCGTCACGGCGCAAGCAAATGTCGTGTTGGCACGATACTGGCTAGTCGAACCACCGCTGGATTACGAATTCAGTGTAAGTTTATCTGTTCCATGCAGGAGAGTTCCAATTGGTCTGATGCGCGTTAGGACGTCTCCGCTGCGTCGCTATACCTAGTCGCCAAACTCAGCGCGCATCCATGTAAGCCGCGCGATATATGCAACGTCTACGCGTATCTATTGTCGCCGAGCTCCGCCCTCTTCAAAAGCGGCCAAACCCCCGTCAATGACCCTTCCTCATACTACCTCTCCGAGACCGCCTACTCGGAGATGCACAGCCGAATCCTGGGGCTCGAGGGGCGGATACTGTACTCACTCTCCTTCGATACGCACGTGTCCCTGCCACATCCGCTCGCGATAACATACCTACAAGCGTTGGACTTCTTAGACCAGCCCAAGAGCAAGATATCGCAGAGAGTAGTGGCTTATTTGAACACGGCTTTGCTGTCACCCCAGTTATTATACTTGACGCATCAGCCCCATGCTCTGGCGGTAGCAGCCATCTACAACGCGGCGCGGGATATCGGCGCCAAGATGCCCGAGTGTGCTTGGTGGGAAGTCTTCGATATTGACAGGGAGGAGCTGGGATTCCTTGTCGTCGGAATGCGAAGCCTGCAAGGCTGGGTAAGGAAACAGAAGGGAGACTTCGATGAACTAGGGAAGGGGATGATCACGAGGGACTTCATTGAGACTGAGATGAGGAAGAGAGGTCTGCGAATTGCTAACGGGGTAGTTAACGAGCTGAGTGAGGAGGAAGTGATGATGCGGAGGATGGACGAGAAAGACATACCAATGGAGGAATGATAGTGAGTTGTGCCGTTAGCACTACTTCTATTTCCCGAGGATTTGAAGGATATTAGGTGCAAAGCGTCCTTAACGTGGGTAACATACCATAATACATGAGGCAGCCGCTCTTCGCAAAGAGGCACTATATCCTCGTTGCAAAACGCGGAGACCCTCGAAAAGTGCCTACTTAAAAGCGCCAGGACGCCTGCACTGAACATACGTATAATATAGGGCTTAGATTGCGAAGTGTTCGGAATAACCATCATTTCACCCAGACAAATCGGTGTTCTATGGGCATAATATGATAATAGCGGACAATACGGGTAATGCCGCCATTAAAGTCCATCATACATAAGGAACAGCCTGCCGAATCAACATCGTCAGTTCCGTAACCCCGCAAGCCACTCAAGCCTCCGGGGGTATGGTAAGGCTAGGCCAACACTTCGTCACATGGTCCGGTTCGAGACGAATTGGGCATCACTAGCGTAATTGGGCATCACTGGCGTTAAAGGTCTCGGAGTTGTCCAGGTCAATGGACGGTACTACCGGCCATTTTCTCAGTACCAGCATAACAGAATCAGGAAATAGAGAATTTTAAAACTCATCGAACGCCTTCGGGCCCCCAGTAAGTGTCATCATGAGACTGATCAACGTTCACAACATGGAGTTCCTCGAAGTCTCGGACCACCGGGCTAAGAGGTACGCCATCCTATCCCACACCTGGCAGGACGGGCAGGAGGTCAGCTTCCAGGAATGGAATACATACATAACCATGAACCAAGGATGGGAGGCGGTCACTCGGAAATCAGGCTTCAAGAAGATAAAGGGCGCTTGTCAGAATGCAAAAAGGCACAAATTAGAGTATATTTGGGTCGACACCAACTGCATCGACAAGTCCAGCAGCGCGGAGTTGTCCGAGGCTATCAATTCCATGTTTGCGTGGTACGCCTCTTCGGAGGTCTGTTTTGCGTACCTTTCAGACGTCGCGTATCACAATGGAATTGACCGTTCAATTTTAGAGGGCAGTAGGTGGTTTACGAGAGGATGGACGCTTCAGGAGCTGCTTGCTCCTACGAAGGTCCATTTCTTCTCCAAGGAATGGATGAAAATAGGGACCAGAATCTCCCTTGCAGATGACATCGCGGATATTACTTCGATAGGGAAGGACTACCTCTGGGGGGGGAACCTGAACTCCGCTAGCGTAGCGACTCGAATGTCGTGGGCGGCAAAGCGGCAGACAACCAGAGACGAGGATAAGGCGTACTCCTTGCTAGGCATCTTCGATATCAACATGCCCCTGCTTTATGGAGAGGGTGAGAAGGCCTTCCTACGGCTCCAGGAAGAGATCATCAAGGTGTCTACCGACCAGTCGATATTCGCATGGGAGTTCGTGACTGAGATATGGTGGAGCCCCGACGTGTTCAGACCGCATTCAAGCTGGGTCTCCTTTCTAGCCCCGCTTCCTATCTGCTTTCGAAACTGCGCGTCTGTGGAGATGGCAGAGCAGGAGTCAATCGATCCAAAAGATGAGGTTTATTCTATGACCAACCTGGGCTTGTCAGTCATGCTTCCTCTTTTCGCCACACACACACCAGAAAGGTTCTTCGCACCGTTGAATTGTTTTGATACAAATGAACGCGACAATCGACTATCCGTCCCATTGCTGAAACTACATAACACATTCATACGAGTAGCTTGGCCTGCCAAGCCCCTTGCGTTTCCTCGGGAGATGTATAACCGTCCACCAGAGTCCATATACGTTCCGCGGCATCATCGGATTCAGTTCCATGACGATGCCTGGGACTGGCAAACGGCCCTAACCAAGGTCACCAGCCCTCCCCTCATCCCCATCGAGCTCACTCTTCCTATGGAGGATATAAGATTGGAAAATTGGGCTACAACTCAAGGAGCTTCGGTGCGAGCAATTTCGGGGCCCATGGAGATTCTCCTGCGACGCTCTGAAAGAAAGGAATGTGTCGTGCTGCAACTTCTACACAAAAGAAGCCAGTCCCAATTTGCGCTAGTTCTGACAACCTCCTTTCCTATGAAGGTGAATGTTGTCTTCTATCGTCTACAAAGTAAACGAGACTGGGCAGAATCATGGTATGAGTTCCTCAATGCTCTTTCAAAGAACCTCGATGGCGGCAACCACGAAAGAGAGATGGTGAATATTGGGGAATTGTATGAGATGTTCGCCAAGAAAGAGGCGGAGGCGATTAGATATGACGACGGGATCTTGAAGGTTACTGTCGTTTCGAATCAGAGTGTCCTAAGCCCACTTAGCTTCTGAATCACACACTTTTCTTTGCAACACAACCGTTAACTGCGGATATGTCGGGTGTTAAGATATATCGCTTTGAAGCGTAGATTCGAAGTTGAACCTTATGTTACAAAAAAGTTGTGTGATTCAGAAGCTAAATAGGGCTAGGACACTCTGATTCGAAACAACAGTACTGTTCGTGACGTCAATGTGGATGAAACGACTGGAAATATAGAACGTATTTTCATTCACCGCGTACCCTACTAGGGGACTTTTAACACATCTGGCTTTGGAGTATGCTGTCATATACCGTTGGAATTAGAGCGATGCAGAGGACAATAAAGATAATAATTGTGCCCATATCTCATCTACGAACGTGGACAACGTAGTCGCCATGCTTAGTTTCTTGAATTCCATAATGACCTCCACAATCTCCGAGATATTTGTTCATAACTCTTAGTCTTTTAGAAACGCAGTCCAGATAAACATCAGTCAATGGGTGATGGCGCCCGAAGATCTTGCACAACCCTAGTAAAGTATTCCATGACGGGTGTATACGGAGAAGAGTATTGATATGGGTAGGTAGGAAACCAGGCGGTTTATAATATCCTGCCCTTCGGCGAATAATGATCGCATATCGCCTTATATCACTGCCGCATACAACCAACTGCAACAAGAGAGAAGCGGAATATCCAGACCTCGATTGACGATTTCCTATCTTACTAGATGCCCTCTTTCTTATGCTTTTAGTAAGATTATCGGACGTTTAGAAGAGTCTGTGGCCGCGTTGTTGCGGCATGTCTGCGTCAGGCGGAGCATGTGATGAGCACATCCAGTGTCTTGAGCAACTCCACCTTGGCGGCAGTGCGATGACACTCGAAAGCGCGGGTAGCCTCGTCGAGGATCTGCCTCTCGGCCTGCTTGCGCTCGCATTCGAGCCCGCGACCCGCCAGGGTTAGGGTCAGGTTCTTCTCCGGCACCTGGAGCACCTGGTACTTCGCGTTGTTGTGGCGGAGCTTCTCCGCGGCCGTCTTGTACGCCTCGTTTCTCTTGAAGTCCAGCCCCGAAGAGATCCATGTCAGCTTCTCCCCGAACTTCTCCAACAAGACTTTCCGCTTGGCGTCCCGCAGGGCGCGACAGAGCTCTATGCAGTGGCCGAGAACGCGTTTCACGTCGAGCAGCTGCGCGGGTGATGCTGACTTGGCGGGCTTTGCGACGCATTTTCGGAAGAGGTCTGCAAGAGTTATCGTATCGTATGCCGGAACGAGATCGTCCCTCTTCTTGCCTTTGCCTTTGGTCTCTGGGCTGAGCGGAGTAAGATTCAGAATAGAGCGTTCTGGTCTCTTATGGACCTCGTCATTCATCGGCTCACGAGGCATGATCGAGGTGATAACGTCGTTCCAGTTCATGGCAGGATGCCAGGTGGAAATCCATTTGTACGCAGCTTCCTTGACGACTTGCTCCAAGGCATTAAAAACGGAGTCGATGGCTTCTTTTTGGATACTGCGGAGCTTCTTGTCTGGATAATCTCGATAGAGGTCCTCCAGACACCTCTCCTCAAACTTAGGCAGGACGTCAGCTTGTGGCTTAGGGCTCGTGAAGGCGTCCATCACCGGCCCAGGGCCGCCGAAGGTCTGTGGCGAAGCTGCACGCAGCTCGGCAAAGTCTTCCGAGGCAGCTTCATCTTGAACCCAAGGCGATCGATAGCTATGGTCAACACTTGGAAAGTGCTCGAAGCCCACCATTTTGTAATCCGTGGCATAGGAAGCCCACTTGTTACCGAAGGACAGGTGCTTGACATTCGACCCAGCGTGGCCGCCGCCGATACCAACTGGCTCCTCGCCATCCTTTTGGTCCTGATCACAGTTAGTTCACATCGCCACTGGGCCTCAACACTGAGGCATATGTGACAAGAGCTATCACACATACCTTACATCCACTCATTGTATACTACTGACCAGTTTGTTCCAGGAGTTGATGGAAGGAGCGGATGGTGAATCGAGTGACTTGGATTGGTTTGGTACCAGAGTCTAGGGCTAATTGGTAGGTTTAATGTTGTTCCCGTTAGGTCATGGCTGGTCCTTCACTAGGAAATGTTATTTACCTTTTGAGGAAGGCGTGGTGCCAGCCACCTTAGAGTGACAGACACCTTAAAGTGAAGACACCTTAGAGTGGCAGACACCTTAGAGTGGCAGACACCTTAGAGTGGCAGACACCTCAGAGTAGCAGACACCTTAGAGCGGCATATATTTGGGTCCCCGGGTTGCCGGGTTGCTATTCGGTCCTGAATCCAGTTATGTCAATAATGAATGCATATAATGGCGTCAGGGATGCCTCCAATTGCTTCAATTCTTGTTTTGAACTGCGTATGGCTCCTGCGCCAGCTTCAGCTTCTAATACCTATTGAACTGGCAACAACGTGCGCCAACGAGTGGGAAGGATAAGACTGGTCTTGGCGATTTCTGAGGATTTGACTACAAGGGAAGAGAATCAACGACTTAAATTCCACCCGTTTAAAGAACGAACAGGCGCGTATATCTCACGAACACGTCGTGATACCTCTGTAAGTTTAAAGACTATAGTAAAGTGCGGGCATCGTGTCTATCTATTCCCCAAACTCTTGCGATATTAGTCTCCTCCAACTGGGCCTGACTCAAGTGTCTACGGTCCTGGGCCACGAGATGGCTCTCAACACTTGTTACTAATATGGAACTCTTGAGCTGCAAAAGGCAAATGTGAGAGAGTCATCTAATATACTCAAGTAGAACAAGACGAAAATTTCCACTATGCCGGCGAGCCGACAACTAGTTAGGTCCCCTCTATGCGAGGGTGTATGCGAACCGTGAGATATTATCAAATTCAGGGGTACGTAAATCAATGTGGCGAGTCTTTTCACCACAGGAGAACCGATTTATCGGTACATGAAGTGAATGTCCCATCTAAAAGGACCAATTCTTCGTTCCCGACTCAATAGCAGAGATGAAAACCCCATGGTACAATCCAGTCTCAGGTGCAATAGGTACCAAAAAATACCCTGGACTCCAAAAGCCTCACTCCATGCGCCCCGCTTGCTCCCTTGAATGTCCCGATCGCCCCGATCTCACGGGTCCCTATGCAATTGTTGTACAGCCGTGACATATCCCCTGCATGAACGTACATATAACGGACCTAAACTTCATTTTAGTAGACTCCCCACGTCCTGCAGCCGTATATTCTCCATCGCGATCGGGTTGCCCCCTCTGTCCACCCGACCCCATCCCGCACCCCAGCCCGGCAGGACGCCGGCGTTCCCGGGCATCATGCCGACCGTGGAGCTCCCAGAACTGGTGGGGTGCTCGGCGCTTTGCCCGCTCGTTGGACGCCGCTTGCGCCGCGAGAAGAACCGACCCCCCTTCCACCGCTCCTCCTTGGCCTGCGCTTGCTGCTGGGCGGCCAGCTCTGGGCTCGTCATGATGCCGACGCGGGGGCCGCCGCGGGAGTTGAGGCGGGAGATGAAGAAGCCGGCGGGCTGGCCGCCGCGGAACGCGCGCGCCCACCAGGGCCGGCGGACAGACGGGGGCGCGCCGCCTCCTCCGATGCTGCCGTTGCGCCCTGCGTTGTACGAGGTGGGCTCCTCGCCGGCGAGCTCCTCGAGTGTGATGCCCTTGGTCTCGGGGATCAGCAGCGACACAAAGAAGCCGCAGAGCATGAACAGCGCGAAGATCTATATCACGGATGAGTGTTAGCAAAGTGGCAAGGTCCAGAGCCTTTCGAAAGGGATTGTAGGAACTTGTAGATGTAACCTCGGGAGTATCTTCACAAATTGAATTGATATAAGGGGCTTCGAATACCCACCTGCATCAACTGGTCGATCCACGGCGAGCACGAGGAGCTGCCGGCGGCGCAGCCCTCGGGTGGCCCCTTTGCCAGCATCGGGATCGAGATGACCTGCGCGATGATGGCGCCGATCTTGCCCATGGCGGCCGACAGACCGTGGCCGGTGGACCGGTACCGCGTCGGGTAGCACTCCCCGGGGACGATGAACGTCGTGGTGTTAGGCCCCCAGTTGAAGAAGAAATTGGCCACGACGTACAGGACAAGCAGCGATGTCTTGTCCAGGCTGTGGTACATGAAGCCGAGGATGCAGAATATGACGGTGAGAAATACGAAGCCGAAGACCTGCAGATTCCTGCGGCCGAACGTGTCGATCGTGACGATAGCTGTCCAGTACCCCGGCAGTGATCCGGCCGCGGCCAGGATGATTGTGCCTACTGCGCCATTAAAAAGTATCTCATAGAGACTCGCCCCATCAGCATAACCAATCGCTTGTAGGACAATGTGGTTATTTAAACCGATACCGTAGAATGCTAGGTCCTATGGGAGATTGTGTGAGCATACGTGGTGAATTACGGTGGTGTAATGCGCCTTACTAGGAAAAACCACGACATCGTCGTCCCAATAAGGACCTTCATATTCCTCCACTGTTTGAAATAGCTGAAGAGGTCAACCCAGGAGGCCGAGGGGACGTTGAGCGACGGCGACGCGACCATTTTCATCCTCGCCTGCCTGACCTCGTCGACCTCTCCCTCCGACTGACTCGCCATATAGGCTTTGATGTCAGCCGACGCTTTTTCAACATCCTTGGCGACCTCAAAAGTGTATCTCGGTGTCTCGGGAATCGTGATTCGATAGTACAAGGCGAAACAGGCGGGTAAAGCACCGACCCCCACAATGATGCGCCAGCAGCGGTCTGCCGCTATTTGGCAGCTGTAATCGCATTGGTCCAGGCCAGGGGCGTTGCTGAATGCGTCTCTGAAGGCTACGGTCACTATAAGTGCTACCACTGCTGCCATCAGTTGACCCATTCCCTGCATCGAGAAGACGGCAGCCATCATGGCGCCGCGCCATCTTGTGGGAGCAAACTCCGACGTGATGACCGAACTCAGGGGGTAGTCACCCCCTATACCCAGGCTAGATTGGCTTAGCACGACATCCGACACGGTACTGAGAAGCGCTTACCCCATCATCACTCTCCAAAACGTCATGAGCCCAGTAAAGCTCACCGCTGGGCTGGCAGACACCAGGCAGCAGGAAAGTGTCGAGAAGACGATGATGATCAGTTCGATTCCATCTGTCATACTTGAGGTCAGTCCTTTTCACTGAAGCATAACGAGTGGCTCAGCGTGGCTTTGTAATCCGCAGCCGAGTCCTCACTCCAGTGGACTCGTGGATTTACTTACACATCCTTCGACGGCCGAAGACATCAGCTAAGTAGCCAAACAATATCTGACCTACCACAATGCCCGCACTCGTGGATGCCTTCAACGCTGTGGCGACAGGGGTCGGCAAAGTGCCATGATTCCCACCAAACCCACTCAGAGCGTTCTCCGGAGACCCATGCCAGAAAACCACACCCAAAAACGTTGTGACTAGGTTGATTGCGAAAATGTCGTAGGAATCCACGAAGAATCCGATGCCGGCAACTAGCACAGCACGCACATGATACATGCCGAAGGGAACCTTATCGATCTCGGACAGTGCAAGTCGTCTTTTCAGGTTTGGATCTTGGATGTGGCTGAAGTCGTTGAAGAAGTTGTGGAACGCCCGATTACCGCCATGTGTCCTATCGTAGGTGACAGGAGCCATCGGCTCCGGTAGCATGTCCATCTCGAGATACCATAAAGACATCGAGTCTGCTAAATGCGTTTGTCGCCCTGGAGCCTAGGGCTTAATGCCCATATCTTGGTGCATAGATCACCTCCTTGCGGCGCTACCGACGGCTTGATGAAGACTGTGAGTGTGGCATATGCTCATGAAAAATTCCGCCGCTTGAACCCTGCTGGGTGCGGTAGAAGCTGACGGGCACCGAAGCGGAGAACGAACCTCGCCGACGACCCACAACAGGGACCGAAGAATATGACGAAGAACTTTTGGAAACTACCTATGTAAACGTCTAATGAAGCTAAGACGGGTAGAAGGACGAAAAGCAGGAACTAAGGATATGATGTTGACTTGTAGGGATGCCGTAAGGCTGGTCGGACAAGGACGGAAGCGGAGTCGATGACAGTTACCATGCCGATCGAGGCTATTAATACGATCCGCCAGCTACTTACTCTAGGGTCGAATCCAGAACATTGGGGACGAGTTCCCGGGCTGAGGTGACGGGCAGTTCCGTTCACCCAATGGCGCCGGGGTGGGGGCAGCTGTTGGAAAATATAAGACGTAAAATGTCCACTAATACGCATACTGCATACCCGCTTGCAGGGCTGATAGTGAAACTGGCACCCACGCACTCTTAGGATGCATCGAACCATGCCCAAAGAACAAATATATGAGAAGTCCTATGGTTCGACAGCAGAACCGTCCCCTGGAGACCAAGCGCATGCGGCGTATATCTTGAGCAAAGCCTTGAGCACGCTTGTTGGTGTTACTGCCGATCAAACGATTTGGCAGATACCATCTCCATCTTTCGTTGTCTGGACAGGCGAGTAATGCCGTGTAGGTCCAGTGATGGCCAAAGAGATCCGGGATCAAGTGAAAACCCTATCCCAAAGTCAAGATGGTGATAGTGGCCTCGGAAGCACAGACTAGTCGGGATCAGATACCGAGAAGACTATGATCTCCACAGGGGAGAGGTATATAAGTGTGACAGACCCAGGATTCCTAGCCGCCGCCGTCATCTGTGGCTTGACAGGTAAATTGCAGAGCCTCAAAGCTTCCGAGCCAGAAGGAGTAGCCATCTTCTCAGCAATAGTCATGCTAATTGTGGACTATACCTAGCACCTGTAAATATTTCCCTTCACAATTTGTGCAGCTACCAAAAATAAGACGGGCATAGCTGATCCTATGGGCATTTCGCCAAGTTAGGAATCAGACTTGAAATTGTCTGGTGACACTCTCTGCCGAAGAAGTGTCGTTCGTCAAACACATGAGGTCACCAATAAGAAAGCCAAATCTGACAACGTGGTCCGGCAGCCGCAGGAGAGACGTTGTGGCTTCACAATTCAATCCCACCCCCTTGGGTGAGTGGGGCCATGCAGATTATGTGAGGCTTGGCTTTTGTTTGTCAACGAGCGGCCGAATGTGTGACAGGCAGAATCCGGAATGAAGTACATACATATGCAGCCTTTAGTCCGGCTGGGAGGGATTAATTATTATTCTGGAAGTGCCCTCCCATTTTCCAAGAAGGTGGGGGCAAGCAACGACTCGCGCTAATATATCGCCAGAATGGGTGGCGCTCAAGCATCTATATAAGCACGATGTAATTTTTTGATGCACGTGGGCTCGAGATCGTGCTTCAACCCGCACTTATCGTCGTGATCCATCGTCCTGTGCAGAGTAAAGCTAAGGGGCCAGTAAAAAGATCTAGACTGGCCCAGAACGGAGCAGAGGATGAGCTTGAAGTTTGGCTGGTTTATACCCAGCCAGGCAGTGTGCCCTATCCGAAAAGTTCCCGTTCCTGCACACATACTTGCAGCTGCGGGTTCTTTCGGTTCCGTCATCAGCAAGGCTGCGCCCTCGAGGGTTATGGGAGGCAGTTGGGTGGTGGGTTGCGGCACTGAAGTCGAACAGAGTTACCAAGTCTATTTTCTATCCAGTTGATTACCAGGCAGTAATATCTTCCACCTCCGCCTCCCCGAACGTACTCGATTTCGCCATTTGGCCCACGTTCGCTTGCTCCACTACCTCTCCCTGCTTGCCCATGATATCAGGAAGAATTTCCTTCAGGAAATCCAGGATATACCGGTTAACCTGTTCGAACTGCAGTAGGAAGGCATCATGTCCTTCCTGGCTGTCTATCTTTTCTAGCCGGGCATTCTTGACATACTCTGCTATCTCTTGCTGCTCGGCAAACGTGAAGAGCCCATCACTCTCAATGCCCAAAACTAGCATAGGCTGTTCGATCATGGCGAGAGCATCGGCGATCGTGTCAGCCCGGTAGCGCGAAATGTCGTGGGTGTCCAGTTTCCTGGTGATGGCTATGTAACAGTTGCTGTCAAAGCGCTTGACGAACTTCTGACTTTGGTAGCGGAGATATGACTGGGCTGAGAAATAAGTTGTTGGGGGCATTGAATCCCCGCCAACTAAACTCTCCTTCTTAGGACCCGAATATTCCGGATCATGCGACCTGGTCTTGGCAGTCTCTGTATTGTCCCCGTTCGTCTCGACCGAAGGCTTGTCTGTGGAGCTGTTGTTTCTTGACAGCTTTGTGATTCTGTGGCCCTCATTGTGTATGTGGAAATGAGCCTCGGAAGGCGTACTCGGGCGAGGGGCCTCCCGGATTGTCTGTCGTCTAGACGGGTCAGGAGCATTTCTCCCGAACCGCGCCTCAAATGAGTTCCGACTCCGGTAAGTCAATAGCGCAGACATGCGAGCCGCCCCGAGACCTGTCACGGGAGGATCCGAGAAGGAATAATAGCCATCCTCGTATTTTGGGTCGGCATAGATGCTCTGACGTTGAGCCTCGCCCCAGCTTATGCCCCATGCACTGTGCCGACTCGATGTCGCGATAGGGACTACACATCGAACATAATCCTTGCCGAAGTATGCCCATTCCAAGGCAAGCATACCCCCCATAGACCCGCCAATGACGGCTGCCACTTGACGTACTCCTAAGTCGTCGAGAATCAATTTATGCAGACTAGTGGCTATTAGCGTCGAGAGCTAAGAAGACTGCCTGTAGGTGTCTTACTTGACGTCGTCGCGAATAGTGGTAAGCGGGAACTCGGGCCCGTATGTTCCCTTACTAGGGTCGCCGTCTTTGGCAGTCACTGGACTAGCAGTGCCATAGGGGCTGCCCAGGCTGTTCACACAAACAATGAAGAACCGTGAGATGTCGAAGGCACGTCCGGGACCGCCAATAAGAGGTCCCCACCAGTCGCTCACATCAGAAGAGCCAGTCAATGCATGGCAGATGACCATGGCATTGTCCCTATTGGGGGACAATTTTCCCCTCGTAGTGTACGCCACGGGAACATTGTTCAAGATCACCCCCGATTCAAGAGTGAAGGAAGGGACAATGGCAATCTCTTGGTCCGGAATCAGGGTAGCAAACGGGTTCTCAGGTTGCTGTCGAGTTCTTTCTTGGAAGTATTCAGCCACCGGTCTTGCGGGTTCGTAAAACTCAAGGTTCGCAAAATGAGGTTATAATAGGAGAGATACGAAATCCATGAAAGGGGGCGTTTATAACTGACCATATTTTTGCGGCGAATCACCGTTATTGCTTATAGACGCCATCACGTCTTTCATTCAGAAGAAAAGGGCGTCAGCAGGGGCTCCGAGGACGGAATAGCGAGCTTTGTTGGCCTGTGGCCCTTAAACAGGTAGATAGATGAATTTCAAGTGAATTTGCCTCGAATAGACAAGCTCTCGAACAACCTTCGCGGATAATGGAGATATCTGTTGAGGTTGATCACAGTAAAAGACCGTAGTTCAAATGCTGACAATCTTTCTGCTTGATAAGACTCATCAGTCCGTGAATATGACTCTGCTTACTACGTACGTAGGTCTCTTGTACTCTAGTATTAGTCCCTTCAGACAACTCCGACTTGTTGCCGGACCCCACATTTTCCAGAGCTCCAGCTGCTGTACGGTAGGCAGTATATGTAGGTATTCAGTACCTTTCTGACTCGTCTGAAAGAAGCCGCAAGGAATGTATCCGTACTTACGGGCTTATCTTGCCTAAGCAACTACCTTCAAGGTTAGCCTTACCTATGTAGGTATGTATGGGCCCATCCGTCCATGTAATTTATGTTTGCATCTGCAGCTTTCCTCTTGGTGAGGCTGTCCATCGCTTCGGTCACGTCCAAACGATAAGGAAAGGGTAATCACGTTGTATGCGCATCTTCAATTCTGCGCGTAGTGTTCGACGGTTTCTTTCCTTCCTCCAACTTATCAGGAACTTTCAACCTACCGTCCAATTCTAGTATTGAAAAACAATTTCGCCATCCTTATAGAGCCTTATGACCGCTCTCACCTTGGGCGCGTGTGCAGTCGGCCATTGGTTTTTGAAGAGAGAAGATGGTCAGAATTTGAATCATACCCTGATCTGACCTTCTTTCATTCAACCAACTTCGACAGCTTTTCTTTATTACCAACCTTCAATTTTCTTTAATGGGCGACGATTTCCAATAAACCCAACTACCGTACCTATTGTCGGCGTCGAAGTTACACTTTTTATCCAACTGTCCATCCAACGAACTTACAACGAATTTAAAGTTGAGGTCCAACGTCTCGCCGCCGCCATTACCACATCTCGTTCAAGTATGCCTACATAATATCAAATTCGGCGTTTCAATCTGCTCACGATTCTTCAACCTCATCAGTCGTCCATCCTCCGGCCTGGCCCACCCATGAGGACAATCTGGGTACAGCTATTCACGAGCAGCTAAGATGCCTCCCAAACGGAAGAGAAACGATCACGCGGGTGGGAACCGGCCCGCCCCTCATCGCCCTTCTGATACTGCTCTCGGCCAGCACGATAGAGACAACCAAGATAACAACCGCCGGGTTTCCGGTGGCGGCCGAAGCACCAGGAGAAACCTCGATCGTCGCGACTCCTCCGTCAGTCAGCTTGCGACCAACACGAACAGCCGCGGTCCTACGTCGCCCCAGGCCACGCGACCGTCGAGCTCCTCTTCCCAGGTCGCCGCCGCGCCGTTTACCATTCCATCCAACACACCTATACTGAACGCGGGCAACCCTCGATCACCCATCTCCTCCAACTATAAGTACGCCGTCTTGACGGAAGCGAGACTCTCAGCTTGGCGGCAGAATGGCCGCCAGGAAGTTATCGAGCACGGCATCAAGTCGAGAAACGATGAGGATGTTGAGGAGATCTCGACAATATCACAGGAGTTCACCCGCGCCGTCCTCGAAAACCGTTTGAGACCCGCTGATGCAGGTGAATGCGTCAAACAGATCCTTGGCCCGGAGGTCGAGCGCGACGAGACGACTAGATTCGGCTTTGACCCGAGGATTCTCTTCCTCGACACCATATCCATCTTCCTGGAATCTGATGACACGACGGTGAAGTCACAACTCCGGGACTTCATTGCCGCCACGGAGCTTCCTCCTCAGCTTCTTCGTGAGATAATGGATGCTACTGCTCTGGCGCAACTCGGCCTTATACGCGAGACTTTCCACAGACTTGGAATCCGATATGCCACAAACCAACTCTACAGACAAGCCAACTTCAACCTCTTACGAGAGGAATCAGAGGGCTACTCCAAGCTTGCCGCAGAACTTTACCGGACTCCATGCAATAGAGAGTTCGACTTCCCCCTTGTCATGGCTGCTTGGGAGCGTGTCAAAGGCTTGATCGGAACATTCGATCTCGACGTTGGCCGTGTTCTGGACATCGTGATCGACGTGTTCTCTGCAACGATGCTTCGCAATATCAGGTTCTACACCCGGTTCTTACGGATCAGC
This sequence comes from Monosporascus sp. CRB-9-2, assembly GCA_004155915.1. Lineage (NCBI taxonomy): Eukaryota > Fungi > Ascomycota > Sordariomycetes > Xylariales > Monosporascus > Monosporascus sp. CRB-9-2. The sequence goes on from QJOA01000129.1 coordinate 66,893, forward strand.
TCCTGGTGGCCGCGCTATCAAATCGTCCATGCCGAGAAGGGTTTCACGGGAGGTCTACCGAAATGGGCCTTGCTCGAGAATGAAGACGTCACTGACGAGGTTCTAGAAGCTCAGCTTGCTGAGCAATGCCATGAACGAGACCTCACCTTCTGGGATAGGGCTCGGGAAGTGCATCTGGACGCATTTTTCGAACTCGGCGGAAGACGAGTAGAGGAAGCCGACCTGCAGCGCTTTGTAGATGCCAACGCAGACCTGAAGAGCGATTCCGATGTGGATTTCGAATGGATCAAAACCACAAAAACACTACCGCCTTCCGGAAATCGCGTCGCTGCTCAGCTGCTCGGCTTTAAATTCCGATTCTATACCTCAGTAGCCCGAGATAAGAGCGAGACTCTACCGGCAAATTTGTATTACCTTGCCGCCTATCTCATCAAGATTGGGTTCATATCTCTTCCTGATTTGTATCCCCATCTCTGGCCTGCAGATGACCAGATGGATGCTCTTAGGGAACGGCGGATGCAAGAGTTAGCGGAGAAGGAAAGAAATGACAGGCAGGGAGGCGAACCGAATGCTTTGCTACGGGCTGGCGCCCTTCCAGACGATGATCCTGTAAAACCGGCCTCCAAACTACGCGAGTCGACGGCAGCAAAGCCTGAAGCGAACAAGCCCGAGGGCAATGGCACGGATGAGGAGGAGGCGGGTTTGCCGGAACCGAAAGAAGCTCACAAGGCAGATCTCGTAGCTCACCTGCTTGTTGTGGGAGCAATCCCCGAGGCCCTCTTTATCTTGGGTCGATTTCCTTGGCTTCCCGAGGCGTACCCTGACGACATCTATCCCGCCATCAACCGAATCCTGCTCCACTCTATCAGCAAAGTATACAAAGATACCCGGCCTACGGAAATTCGGCCTACCACGGGCCTTCTGGCTCGCCCGGAGGTCGCTCCGGATCAGTCCGGTGTACCGAAGGGGAGCGTGCGGCTCGTCGATGGCGCATCTACCAAGATTCTAAAATGGCCGCACGCCGACGGAATCGCCAAAGGCATTCTCTACCGATTCTATCTCGACGAATGGGCAGATAACGTTCCTATATGTCAGACAGCCGATGACGTCTTCACCCTCTGCAGCACATTGCTGAATATTTCTGGGGTCAACATCGGAAGAGACCCTACGTTGGTCAAGAAACTAGCCGCTATCGGCGTCAAGAGTTATCTACAGGACCAATCAGCTCACAATGTGGGGCGCTGGCACGACCTCCTTCGACGTATCCTGGTTCCCTCTCTAAGCCTTAGCACGTCTAATGTGGATGCTGTAAACGCTGTTTGGGAGCTGCTCAAGCACTACCCTACGCATGTGCGATACAATATCTATGCAGAGTGCTATGAAGGACAGATATCAAGGCTCCCGGCCATGACGAAGGCGTTTAGGAATGCTAGACTGGACACGCTAGCGACGCTGAAGCGGTTGTCTCTGACGAACATCCCTAGTTCTGCCAAGAAGCTGGCGAAAATAGCACTTTCGTCCCCTGGCGTGGTTTGCAAGGTCGCTCTCGATCAAATGGAAGCCTATACGAATCTCATCGAAGCATTTGTTGAATGCACCAAGTACTTCACAGAGCTCGGCGACGATGTTCTAGTTTGGACGCTCCTCAGTTCATTGGGTGGTAAGCAACGAAGCAGAACGCAGGAGACCTCGGTGCTTCTCGCCAGCAAGTGGCTACAAGCCTTGTCGAAATACTCGGGTAAGGTCTTCAGACGCTACAGCAGTCTGGACGTCACACCAGTCATCCAATACGTGAATAATCAAGTATCCAACGGCAACTCCACGGACCTGATCATCCTCTTGGAGCTTATCAATTCCATGGGGGGCATCGTTTCAAACATCGACTTCACAGACGCTCAGCTATTAGCCCTCAGTGGAGGTGAGGTTCTACGTCGACAGACCCTGATTCATTTAGGCGACAAGCGCCACGAGTCCACCAAGAGTGCATCTCGGTTTATCAAGGCTTTAGAACAGACTGAGCTCGCCTCACGGCTTTTGATAAATGTGGCTCATTACCGCCAGTCCGCAATCTACCACCTCCCCGAGAACGAGACCCACATCAAATACCTGGCATCTATCACCGATGACTCCCAACAAGCTCTCGTCCAGTACGTGGAATTGCTCCGAAGCAACTTGACCCCCGAGCAATTCGATGCACTCATTCCGAGCATCCCCCGTCTGTTAACCGAATTTGGCCTTGAGGCCAGTCTCGCCTTCATGATTGGTCGCGCGAGTCTAGCTTATTATATGACCGGACCGGGCGAGAAAGTCCCTCTGGCAGGCTCGGATCCGACGACTACGGACGCTGACGGTGACGTGTCTATGGGGACGAAGGTCAATGGGGATGCCGTTCCAACTACTTCCGACATGCAAGATGCCGAAGATCGTACAGCAGAAGATGGACAGGATCCAAATCGGGGCTCGCTGGATCAGTCTTCGCCACCGATCCTGAACAGTCGAAAGTCAGATCGTTTCCTGGACGTTCTTGACCCCATCATCAGTGCCGTTCGAACAGTGCTGCCTCCGCAGGTCTTCACCAAGGTCAGCCCGGAGTTTTACGTACTTTTCTGGTCTTTGCAGACCGGGGATTTGGCAGTGCCATCCCCAAGTTATAATGCGGAGTCCGTACAGGTCAAGAAGGAAATCGAGGACCTCAAGAAAGATCGCCGCGACCTAACCCGCAGTGGCGAAGAGAAGAGACACGAGAAGACACTGGCCCTCCAACAGGTTCAACGGGACCTACTCGCCGAGTTAAGCGCTTGCAAGGAGAGATTGAGCAAAACAAAACTACTGCTTATCAAGCAAAGTCCAATGTGGTTCCCTGTTTCGATGGCGAATGGAACCTCAGTAGCGGACTTTGTCATTGAAGAGTGCCTCACTCCGCGAATACTCTTGTCACCCGTTGATGCGGATTTCTGCCACAGGATGGTCAAGTTCCTGCACATGAATCAAGTGCCTAACTTCAAGCTTTCAGCGCTATATGATCGATTCTTCGGAGTCAATAGGCTGCGGTCGATGATTTTCAGTTGCACGGTGCGGGAAGCCGAATTCCTGGGTCGGTTCCTGAGGCTCACTTTGGGGGACCTTTCACGCTGGCACCAAAGCAAAAGCACTTACGAATTAGAGGCTACAAAAGAGGGCAGACTCGGGTTTGCAACCGCCTTTGACGACAATGGCAAACCAGTGTCATATATGGAGTTTGATCAATTTCGCGATCTGCTTTGGACATGGCATAGGAACCTGTCCACGGCTCTGAGAACGTGTCTGAGTGGAACCGAGTGGATGCACATCAGAAATGCGATAACGATACTGAAATATTGTCTTGACTACTTTCCGGCGGTGGATTTCATGGGACGGCAGTTCCAACAAGCTCTCGGCAAGATCGCTGAGCGTGAAGCTGCTTCCAAAACGGAGGATGAAGATGGACAAAGTCATAGAGTCGACCTTTCGGTTACAGCCAATACTGCTCTCTCTGCTCTCAAAAAGCAGGCCCCGAAGTGGGTTATGGTTCAAGCATTCCGGTCCAATGTTGTAAGTCATCTCTTAACCCGCCAGCTTCACGCGTCAACGCTCACAACACTTCAGACAAATGATAATCCGGAGGATAAAAAGGGAGTGGAACTGGGAAAGAACACTCCATCACTAAGCCTTCGGCCCAACGCGCCGGAGTTCAAGCCGCGATCTACAAGGTGAGTCAGAACTGCCCTAAAAATCCAGTGCATATACCTAACGTCCCTCGCAGTATCTCTGGAGGAACCAAAGCACAAGCGGAGGAGGAAGATGGCGAGGTTAAGGATTCGAAAACATCGACAACGGATGCGCAATCCACAAGCGCGCAAGAGAAGGACCAAGACGTCGCGAAGACCACACCTTTGCAGAGAGATGTGGATCAGAAGACAACGACAGGCTTGCAAAAGCCGGACCCAGCGAGACCAAACTCCAGCAGATCCTCGACTCCGAAGCCATCGGCCGCCGCCGTTAGTTCAGCACCAAACGCGAGACAGGACTCAAGCAGGCCATCTACGCTGGCTCCAGCCCCAGGCTTGCCCAGTCGGCCAGAGGTTCCTTTTCCCGCTCACTTCACGCACGACAAGTACGGCACAATACGCACCTCACGTGAGCATAGAGATGCCCGAGAGGCAAGGGACTTAAGGGATCCGGTGAGGGACGTTAGAGATCCGAGGGACCAGAGAGACCCACGGGCAATCAGATCAGTGGAAGAGCCGCATACGGGCCGTCAACGAGACCATCAGCTCCCTGATCGCGGCCGTGTACCTGAATCCCTGCCGAGAGAACCCCCACGTTCAGAGCGGGAACGGCCGTCTCATCGGCAAGAACCGACCCGGCGAAACGAACAAAACACGCTGGATCGCGATAATCGCCCTCGTGATCGTGCACCACCTGCAGGACACGTTGGCCGTGGTGTTGAAGCCAGCAGAGGTCCGCGTGATGGTCCGGCCGGCCCGAGGGAGATGCCACCGCCACCTCAGCCAGAGCCTCAGGGGCCGCTTGTGAACCCGGACCGTGCCCGAATGATCGGTGCCGATCCTCCAAACGATCGCCCGGGCTTGATCAACCCTGCACGCGCCGCGTTGATCAATGACACAAGACCTCCTAGACATCAATCAAGAGATGACAGCCGAAATCGCAACGGTTCTCGAGCTCCTTCCCCCACACCCGGGGATCGTCCGGTTTCGCGAACCAGTGAGTCGTCTCGGGAGGATAGGCCTGGTAGGCAACATCGCTCCGACCACCATTCTCGAGAGCCTCGCAACGAATCCGCACTTCCTCCCCCCCGAGGGGGCAGAATGATGGACCATGGTGGCGACAGGCCGATGACTGATAGACCAAGAGACTCGTCATCTTTCCAAAGGCCGCCTCCAGCATCTCATATGGATTCTGAGGATGGCAGACTCAGTCATCAAGAGTCAGATTATGGCCGCTTAAATGCTATCCCCTCAATAACCGACGCGCCTGATGGACCCCGAGGTAGAGGCCGTAATGCGGCTCGCGGACCCCCTAGCATGTCAGCTCCTGACGCAAGGTTTCCGAACGAGCCTCAGCGGACGCGATCACCGGAGAGGCAGTACCCTCCTACCGGTCCAGCATCTTCAAGGGGCCCGCGTCGCGGACAAGCCCCGGGGCAGTTCAACCACGGAGGCAGTCACTCGGCCTCTCCAGCTGGAGCCGTGGCTACTGCAGCAGGCATACATCCGGAAAGGCTTCGACAGCTCAATGTTGGTCCGAATGCTACTGCATCGCCTCCTCCATCTCCATATCCTACTTCGACAGCTAATTCGGTCCCTGTACATCCAGACCGAATGGGCCACATTGCTGGACCTCCTAGATCAAGCGATTCTCCACATCGGGGAGGTCGCGCCCCGTTGCCTCCGCTGCAAACCCCGGAGAAGCCACCCGTCTTATCCGGATCATCCGGCCAACGCCAATCATCCGGAGCACAGGTGGCGTCTTCAAGTCATGATAGTAACAGCCCAGTGACAACACCCACCGGTCCTGCGATTAATGACCGCACCAGGACCGGCGGGAGAAAGCAGTTAGCAGATATCAACAATATGCTTCAAGGAGGCCCTACTGCTCGTGGTAGGAATTCAAGAAGCAATTTAGCTGGGTCTGATGCTCAGGTTCTCACGGGCGCCTCGCCCATCTCCACTCCAGTATATGAACGGCCCGAGCCTACCCTGCCAAATGAACGCGGCGCGAACGGGAACGAGCGAATTGGCCGTCATGATCACGAGAGGATGCGAAGGGACCATGACGGTGCGGATCGGTCGTCACGTCCTCCACGACACGAGAACAGGGAGCATAGCCCCACGAGGGAACGGGGATCAAAAGACACTCGTGAATATCGCGACCGCAAATCTGGTGCGGGAGGGCCTAGTCACGGTGGACGAGAGAGCGACAGAGAACCACCACGACGGTCCGGACGGGAGCCATCCGGCTTGAGTCGAGATCCGCTTCCCAATAGTGGTAGTAGAGGTGACATGACGAGCAATGGACGAGACGGAGGACGAGAGGGACGCCACCGCGGAGACGGCGGTAGTAGACAGGAGGAATTTGGACGCGGTGGTGGAGGTGGAAGGGGTGGTGGTCCCGGCGGGCGAGATGACCGCCGCGATCCCCGCAAAGGTGACGATCGAGGGAGGAAGCGTCAAAGCGAAGAAGGTTTTGGCGGGCCGAACGAGAAGAGACAGAGACGCTAGCGTCGGAGTCCAAGACTTTACTCTGTCGAGGCGGGGGAAGATGAATCGATGGAATCCGTTCAGCCGGCAGTGTATAATCAAAACAGTACCAGATTCCGGAATGCATAGGACCTGTGCAGCTTCACGGAGGGACGACTTCGACGCCAGGTGGCACATTATGTTTTAAGGACGGAAAAGACGCATTGCGCGGGCTGGATGGCCAGAGTACCGGCGAGAGTTACAAAGCACCTGTGGCATTTCATTAATGCGAAGCGCCTCCCATCGCTCTTATCGCAGACCAATAATTCAAAAAAAAATTTGCCGTTCTACACGACTTCGAGATACCAGAGACTGCGTATGATACCCCGTCGATATCTTTTCGACTTGAGCTTTTTGTCGTTTCTCCTTTTCGTTCGTTCGCAATAGTCTAGAGGGCACACTGCATCAGGAGAAGGAGTTCTGGCTTGACTACATCTTAAAATGGCACCTCGGTAATTAGAAGGCCTCGACGGCTGGACCTGCAGGACTGGGGCTTCCAAGGTTACATGAAAGCATATTTACGATACATTGATAGAGATCCACCCAAGGTAGAAGCCAGCATTTATGGGTTCCAAGCCGGTTGCAGGAAGAAAAAGTATGATTGGAAGATATGCTTGACAGGTCGGATATTTTTACCACTTAGGATGTATCCTATGTATTCATTCTTCGGGGAACCAACAGGTGAGGTGAAATAGATAGGCCAAGGTAGCTATCTAGTGGCCTTACAACAAAATATAAGGGGCGAAGTCGTCGACCAAGCCCAGGAAGTGCACGGGTGGCACATCAAGTCATGTTGGGCAGCTTGGGCCCCTGGGGCTGGCTATAAGACCATAGGGATCCATTCATTCATAAAGGTGCTTGGTTTGATTCCAGGACTGGGGTGTCTTTCTCTTCGTCCTCTCGCTTTATTTATTATAATGAATAATACTTGAATGTAGTTCCAACCCGTAGCGTCTGAAGACACCATGGCCCCTATTGGCTCTTTTCTCTTAGTCCTCGGGGAAAACCTCCCCCGCATCCCACTGATATCAGTTAGCATCGGCATATCCAAAAACGAGCCCTGACCTCTTCAGACCGTGGCAGGAGGCATGGCAACAATCAATAGGCTACCCGGTCTCGGGAAGGAGAGGGGCGGAGAAAGGGAAAAAATTCCTTGCACGTACGTGTTCGGCGATGCAACCGCCCTCCCATCGGAAACGGTCCACAATCGTGCCGAAGCCGCTCCTGTAATTGAGCCAGCCCTGGTCGCCCTCGAACTTCGTGCGGAGGACGGTGATGCTCTGGCTCCCCCAGATGGGGCTCAGGATGTCCCACTACAAGAGGCCCCCGGTCAGTAACTATTCCTCCCTGACGAATAGACGAGCAAACAGCTCCCCTAGGGGCACCGGACGTGGGCAACCACGACCCCCCTCAGACGGGCGAGCTAGAAAAGGGGGGGCGGGGGGGAAGAAGTATCAAGCTCGCGGATTGCTTACGGCGGCCTTGGCTCCGTTTTCGGCGTACGGGTTGTGGTTGATGTAGTCCTCGGCGATGTACAGGAAGGCCTCGGTGATGTTCTTGGTGACCAGGAACGCGTTGGCGAAGGCGTCGAACCGCGCCTCCGTCTCGGCCGGGCTGGGCTCCGGCGTCACGCGGACGCACGGCGGCGGCTGCTGCAGCCGCTGTCGCGCGCCCAGGGCGCCGCCCGCCGGGGCGGCGAGTGACCCGAGCGGTGCGAGGAACACGACGAGAGACGAGAGCGCGCGCATGTTTTCGGCTGTAATGTTTCGCAGGTTGGAGGTTGCAGGGCGGAGGGGGAGTGCGGACTGGGCATGATGCGACTGACGCCGTCAGGGGGGGCGCGAGGGCGGTAATATAGCCAGGAAAATGCCCGGCGGGGACGTTGTGCCGAGTGGATAATACACTCTGGCGCCGGACGACGGGCAATCGTATACCAGGTATAGTAAGCGGATGTGCCGTAGCCAAGACGCATGCTAGGTCATGGAATCTACAGCATCTAAACTAATACCACCTTGGGCTGCCCTTTACGTTGTTAGGAGGCCAACGTTCTGACGTCCTGGAGACCGGGGAGGGTAGTGCCGGCTAAATATCAATATAGTATCTCGACCCTTTCGGAAACCATGACGTTAAAATACCTAGCAGACATACCGGAGGTGCTGCCAAGACTGCATTAGCCGAACGTGCCAAGTTCTATAGGGGGCCGGTATATATGTGCCCCTGCTATTTCACTGGGGGATTTCGTGTCCGGACGGGGATGTGTTCACACTGTTCAAGACAACCCTCTTCGAGGCATATCAGCAGCATCCGGACCTAAGCATTAGATGAGACCGCATTCGCATGAAGCAAAAGCTGAAGGTCTAGCTCGGAAGAATAGGTGCTCGTCGCCGGGTAGAGCGCGACTCCGAAAGGGAGGTCAGTCGAGCCGGTTTGGCATCGGCGGTTTTGGGCGGCCACGGAATATGGGACGCCGGGCTGTCGTAGAACGTGAAGCAGCCCGCTCTTGTCGTAGGTCGCGGATGATGCCGCTGTAGTTGGCCCCTGCTATGGTCGTTCTACCGGCGCTATACGCCTCTAAACCTTGGATACTTGCATCTCTGGTTGTTCCCAGTCTCCGAACAGGGCATTACAAAAGGCTATTTTTCTAGACGTCGAAGATCCTCTCGTCATGGAGTTAAGCTCATCTAACCCGCAACTTTCACTAAGCGGACAGAAGGCTGCTCGCCGCCTTCGGCGTACTCCGTTCGCTCCCAAGTGCTGGCGCATTAGATCGCGCGCGTCGGGCGCCTCGGCTTACGAGGGCGTCGCAGCACAATAGCCCTCGTTTTTAAGGGCTTTTCCCAGGGCTTCCAAGTCGACGGCTTCCAGGTCGGCGACGGCGCAGACATTCGAAGCCGGCCCGACGTTCCTCTGGTTAGGGTCTCTTCAGCATCTCTTGAAAGACTCGATAAGAGCAAGGCGCAGCAAGGAGAACAGGTCCTATCATAGCTGCGTTCCGAAGGCACTCGCCACCGCTTCTCGAATGCTACGGCTTAGTACAGAGAAACAATGTTATGACCGCTTTTGGAGGAAAAGGGGGGAGACGGGGGGGAGACAGGAGACGGTTACGAGAATGAAAGGCCTAGGGTTGCCCTTGTACGGAGGACATCAAGTGGTTCTATGTGCCCCTCGTACGGCTTAGGGGCTAACTGACAAAGTTACATTCCTCTACGAATAAATGCTGGCGCTGATACTCCCAGCACGCAGTAGCCAGATCTCCGCCGTAGGTTTCGCCAAGCCTGTACATCCGCCTCCATCGCTATATCTAGACGGCGGACTTGCGGGAATGTTTAGCTAGCTGGTGGCTATACATCCTCTACAGTCAGAACAGGCATCCTTCAACACTTGCCTGAGCTCAATGTTGCAACTGGTCACTCTACCACAACCATAGCATAAACCCATGGCGTACCCTAGGAATGAGAGTTCGGTGATGTAATTATACTTCAGACTTCGGTAAGCCCATGGTCAATTGATGTTAAAATGTAATTCTCCGTAATAATAGCCTCAACTCCCCTGACTCCCGTCACTCCCCAACCCTTCTCTTCACTGTCCCTCGCGTGCCCGTATACGATGCAAGAAACAAGCCATGCAACAGACAACCCATAACCGCAACGACTGATACCGTCCTACCCCACCCCATCATATAACCAACACCTGCCTCCCATCAGAACCGGCCTACCGCAGAACTATACCGACGCCCCACGCCACGGCCACGGCGGCGACGCAGAAGCAGCACGCGAGGACGAGGACGCAGAGGTCGGCGCACGTAATGCGGCGCGCGCGGCAGCGGTGCCAGAGCTCGCTGGTGGGATCGAAGGCCGGGCGCGCCACGATGCACCAGGCGTCGGCGACGGCGAGCAGGAGAAGGAAGGACGCCTTGACGGCCTCGAGCACGAGGGAGGGGCCAGGGGGCGGCCCTTCCGTCGTCGCCGCCTCCGCGTCTTCATTGCTACTGCCGTTGTTCCCTGTTGAGTAGGCCTCCGTGGTCGTGGTGGTCATGGTCGTCTTGTTCTTCTCGGGGTCGCTCTCGATGCTGCTGCTACTCTTTTCCGGGAGTCGGCTGTCTGGGGCGGTGGTCTCGGATGGGGGACCCAGGAGCGTCGAATGAGCGTCCGTGCCTATGTCTGCGTCTGCACCCCCTACTCGTGCTGGAGGTCGAGGTGCGACGCGCGTCGGTGCTGGCGACTCGATGACGCGGGGAGGAAACCAGAGCGGCGGGTCCGTCTTCTCTGGGATCCCCTTCTGGGATGTCTGGTGGAGTCTCGGGCCCTGCTCTTCGTCTGGGCGCATCTGTACTCGTCTCTTCTCGTCTCTCTGCCTTTGAATCTCGTCCTCGAGTTTCGTCTGGAGCATAAGTTGGAGCGAATTCTCGGCCTCCTCGCCCGGGCTCGCGGCGCTGCTGTTCCACTTTTCGTTGTCTTGGCTTTTGACGCCGTTCGCTCGAGTATCCCCTTTCGATGTCTCCGCGGTGATGCGAGCACGGCTCCGAAAATGGACGCGCCTGTGTTTGTTTTGGGGGCCGGGGCTTAGACTACCGTCTAGACTGGTCGTCGCTGCTACCGGGCCGCTGCTGTCCGGGTAGTTGTCGCCGCGGTGATGGCTGCAGTTCGTCGTGGTATCCACCGCCTGTGTGGTGCGGCCCTTTGACATGGCGGTTTTCGTGGCCTCGCGTATCAGCGACGTCAAATGCCCACGAGGTTTGACTAAAGATTCGAAATGCGCCGTGTCGGGGCTCAGGGTACTGCGGGAATTGTCCATTGCTCCATCCGTCCCCGTCTCTGCCTGGGTGATGATGTCTGTCTTCCTCTCGTCGCCCACGGTCTGCTTTTGTCGCTCTTGGGCTGCTTCCGGAGTAACGGCCACTTCTGCCTGCTTTCCCTCTTCCCGCTGACCGACTCCGCCCTTTGCTATTCCCGGCGAAGACACCGTCTGAGTTACTGTCATCTCCTCCGGCGTGGCACCCGACATTTTCTGCTGCCCCACGTCGTGATCCTCGACTTCCGACACCGCCTCCAAAACACCTGTCTCTAGGAGATGCGCCACGTTTGTAAATGCCGGCGAGGTGGTGCTCTGAGTTACGGCCGTCCCCGGCGAAACCAGCCCCTCGCTGCTCGCGGTGGGGGTGGACGTAGTATCTGTCTTTTGTGTCTCCGGACCAAGTGCAGGACTCGGCAAATCTTTCCGTGGAGGACTCTGGCGGAAACTCGGTCGCGGCGCCAGCGAGGCCTGGTATTCCCTCTGCTCCGTCGCGGCCTCCTCGTCGTCCGTGGTCATCACCACCGAGTCTGCCTGGAAGCTGTTGCGCCGCTCGGTTGGCGGCGGCGACGGTGTCGGAGTCGCTGGATCGTCGCTGCGGTCCTCGGTGGCGTCGGCTTGGAACGCGGGAAGGGCCCAAGGAGGTGGCGAGCTGCATCTTAGGCTCTGCTGACCGCGATCGCAACCAGTAATGGTGATGATGGGTGTGGACACAGATTTTTGGCCGGGGACATTCGACCCGTGCCGGCTCATCGTATGTTGCGGCGTGCCGCCCATATCCTCCGACGATAAACCGTTGCCGTGGCGATTCCCTTTCCGGTCCGCGTTGTGAAGGCTGAGAGTATCCGCGGGGGCTTGCTTGATGTCGACGCGGTTCTTGGTAATTTCGCTCTCGGGACTCGCCACCGGCTGTCGCTGTTCGCCCCGGGGCGCCCCTAAGTCCATTTCGCCAGGCACCTCTTCGCGGATGTGGCTCGGTTGGATGTTGGGGTTGAGTGAAGGCATCTGCGGTATTTGTTCGGTTTTCTCCTTGTCGGGGTTGGCCAGACCCGACTGGCTTTGGACCGGCTTCCGGAGGATGAAGCGAGGCTTCGTGGGCCTTTTCGACCTCGACAGGGATGAGGTCGCTGTAGCTGCGTTGGTGTCGTGGGGCCTGTTCTGTTCGTGCTCTTCCGTCTTGCCGTGAGCTAAACTCTGGGGGTGCGAAGGGGTAGTGCCCTTGCCGGTAGAGTTCGATCGGGTCCCGGGTCCTTCTCCCGGCTCCGGGGACAGGAGGTGTAGGTGAGAGTCCGGAATCACCAGGTCCGTGAAATGGTCCGAGGAGGAATGCTCCTGTGATACCTGGATCGTGTCCTTCGCTGCCGACGAGACGATTTCCGCGTCCAGTTCCCTAACTAGCCCTCCCGGGTCCGTCAAACGCCGGTGTCGCCTCCATAAAAAATGCTCCTTATCTTCGGGCCTCTGATTCGAAGGACCAGGGTCTTGTCTCTCTCCTGGTGTAGCTTCAGACCCATCCAACGTGTTGTGGATAACCGTATCCGTCGACTGGCTTTTTACAAGTGCAGGCTGCTGAATGGCTTCCTCCCCTTGTCCGAGCGATTCCCTCGAGTTAGTAGTAGGCCGAGAGAAATTAGGAATCGCCTTCGTCGTGGCGCCATTTCCGTCAATATCTAAGTTAGTAGAAACGGGAGTAGTTAGTTAGCCACCCAACGCTTTTTGACACAATAGTAAGTAAGTAAGCTACCACTCACTGTTCCTGCTATCGATCGACTGCGCGATGGGACTCAGGTTCGGCTCGGCGATCGTCGACCACTGCTCTCTGCGCTGCACCCACCTGCGCGGCGCGCCAGCCTGGCGGTCCCGGGCGTTCTCCTTGAGGCGCCCGATCTTCTCGAGCTTGCCGAGCTCGCGGGCCGCCCGGACGCGGTCGCGGCCCTCGGCCTCCACGTCCCGGGCGCGCTTGTACTCGGCGCCGGCGGCGCGTCTGCGGCTCACGAGTCCCGTCAGGAGGCGCCTGGCCGAGGCCGGCGTCGTGTCGGAACTGACGGTATCGGTGGGGGTCAGTACGGCCATCTCGCCGGTCCAGGGGTCGGCGCCCTGCACGCCGAGCCAGTCGCCGCTCTCTTTGAGGCTGCGGCGCTGCCTGCGGGCCTCCTCCTTCGCCCGCAGGATCTCCGACGTCGTAGCAGTGGATGGCTCGGGAGGCGGTGGCAATAATACGAGCTCGGGGCTCGAGGCCGTCTTCGGAGACACGGGAAACTGATCGAGCAGCTTACCCTTGCCCTTGCCCTTGCCCTTTCCAGACCCCCGCTGCTTTTTCGCAGAAGACGGGCTCGTCACACTGACCGCCGGAGAACTTCCGTAGCCGTCGAGGTCCTCGATGAAGCGGGAGTCCGGATGGCTCCTCCGCGGAGTCCCCCAGCGCCAGCTTCTGCCTTCGTAGTCGTCCTTGTTGTTATCGCCACCCCCTCTCCCCTTCGACAACAGCAGCTCCGAGCTCAGGGGCTTGTCCTTGGGAGGGTTGAACCCCGTCAGCTGGTCCGGGTCGATGCGCAGGTCATTGTACGCCGAGTCGGTCTCGGCGTTGGGGCGCAGCGTGCCGCCCTGGTCAGGCCTGTTGGACGGGAACAGCTTGCTTTTGATGAAGCCGGTGAGGGTCTTGGTTCGCCTACGAGGAGGCGAGGATCTCCGGCGCGGTGTCATCTTAGTTGACTCAGCCGGCGATATCGGTGAAGGGATACCCGAGTCCAGTGTTGGTCAGGAGGGAGTGTGTAGCTTTCCTTTGGCTCGTTCCCGAGTGACGATTAAGCATAAGACTCTATGAGCTGTTTATAGATAATAGCGACGTTTTCCTTACTCATTAAGTAGTCGACTAAGTATGTTAGGAAGTGTGGGAGAAGCAGGGCGACACTTGAAAAGAAGTCGGTAAACAAGCAACGTAATGCAGGACTGGGGAAAGGATGCGACCGGTCAGCCAGGTATTTAGCAGGACCGACACAACTGGTTACCATCGTTGATGTCAGTTTCCATCATGGTGAAACTGTGCCCGGACTATCAAGCTTGGGGAAGGGGCGATGCAGAGGGAGGTCAGCCAGTCCAGAAGGGAGGCCGGACGGCATCGAAAGCTGCAGGATATTAGGTTTCGTATTGAGGGTGGAAACAACATGCATGTCCCAACTTACCTACATAGTATGTAGGTATTAAAATCCATCTAGCCTTTCCTTAAGTATTCAAAACGAGAGGTTACTGATAACCAGGAAATCAAACATTAGGGTTCAGGGCCACTTCCACACTCGACGGGGGACACTGTCATTGTTGAACGTTGCTGTAGGTGGTAATGGGCAGCTTGTTGTACATTAGATATGTAACTGGGTATTCACATAAACGCCGTTGCGAATAACAAGTCAGTCTCCCCTTCCAATCCTACCGTGTACAGCAATGAGCAAGCAAACCAGCCTCTCCCGATATGACTCCCATAACAATATGAACAAGCTCAAGATATGTATGACCACTGACCGCATATCTCCTACCGCCCCCACATAGAAGGATACCTCTCGTAAGAATGCTGCTGCTGTGGTCTATCCCACGCCTGCTGATTCAGAGATGTAGCGGTGCCGTTGCTCCTCCTCGTGCTCTTCACGGGACTTGCGCTGGCTTCTCTCTGTTTGTATGCTTCGTATTGCTCCAACTGGGCCATCTCTTTGTTGTTGCGAGGTGATCGGAACTGGAGCTCGCCCAGACCTTGGGCTTTCTTGATCGGCGAGTTAGGGTGATTATACACACCTAGATACCCTCCATTGCCCGTATTCGTTGACGTCGTGGTCGTCGTCCGGGCCGCATTCGGGTTCATGGGCGTCGGGAGTCCCGGCGTACTTCTTCGCACAGCGGCGGGCCGGCTTTTAAGGCTGCTGCCAAAACTGTCTGATGATTGCCGGGTGGACGCATGCGGAGTGAACAGCCCGCGGCTTTGGAGGTTGCTAGCCTGCGGCGTGCTCAGGCCCTCCGGGTCGATGTGTTTGACGTAGTTGGGATTCGGTCGTGTTTGGAAGCCCCTGCGCAATTGAACGGTGGGCGTTCCAGCCTCGACGGCTGCATCGTGTTCAGACAACTGAGTCGCGACATCCCTGACGGTGGGATATAAGCGAGGATGCACGAATTTAGTATCGTACTCGTGCATCACCTCCTTCTGGAGGATAGACGTGTCCTTGTTCTGCTGCGAGAATCTCGACTGTAGGAGCATCATCTGGACAGAGAGGATAACCTGCAACACTAGGCAGTTGAATACGGTGACACTCGGTCTCGGGTCCCGAGGCGTCAACGGAAGGAATAAGATGTACGCAAGGACGTGCCCGGGACTAAATAGACAGAAGATCTGCAGGCAGATTGGCAACGGGTCCCAGACGGCGAGTTCCCAGACGTCCCGGGTCTTATCCGGATGGGCCCTCGACTCGGCGCTCTCGGGGCTCATCAGATCGGCCACGAGCCGTAGGGGCGAGGACGACGAGGGAGATGACTGAACGCGCACGCGGCGCGCGGATGGGGTTTCTGGACCCCTCTCGACATTCGCTTCGAAAAGTCGATACTTCCGGGATCGAGTGATGGTGTAGAAGGCATTCGCCAGCGACGAGCCGATGAGGAACCAGGCCAGTGAACCGATCTAAGACATGGCATCGTCACGGTTAGTCCTATCCGCGTCTCGCTTCGCAGAACAAAGTCTAGGGTAAAGGGAACTCACGAAAAAGGTCAAGAAGCCAGAACTGCCGCCGTCCTCGAAGACGGGATCTCTGGCGCGGGAGCGACCGCTATTCGCCCTCGCGAGCAGGAAGGCGAAGTTCATGACCAGCCCCAGCTGGGTGCCGACGAGCTTGGAGTCCCAGTCGCGCGTCTCGATCTCCTCGGACAACCACAGCAGGAAGTCCATGGGGTTGAGCATGGCCTTGACGCGGTCGGCCAAGGGCTTCCGCCGCACGAGGCGTGGCATCTTGTCGTCTTCGCGACGGTTTTGTCTTGTTTGTCGTATGCTGTTGCAGCCGCCGCCGCCGCCTGCGCCTGTGTGATGACGACAACTACTTTCTTACTTTTATTTCAGCCTCATGTGCGAGAGAATCCCTTCGCGGATGACTTGTCCGTTTGCCGTCTGGGTTTCCGCAGGGCAAGGAAGTTGAAGGATCCCCGAGCTCGCCCTTTGCGTTTGCCTACCCAGTACCCAGCACTAAGGTTGATGTTTTGTCTCTGTCGTCGTGTTTTACTTTTTCTTTTTTTGTTGACTCGGAATCTAGAATGGGATAGGGTCGTTGCTACTGAACGGGCCCCATCAACTAAAATTCCTCCAGCGACTAACGCTAGGGAATGCCTTAGTTGTGAGCTGTCCGTATTAGGTAGCCGCTGTACAATACCTAAGAGGTACAGCGGGGGCTAGGCTGCCTTCCAGTTGCAATGCAGCCTTTACCGTATCATCCCGGTGACGGTCCAGTGGACGAGGCCGCTAACGACCCAGTATGTACTGCCAGCCCTGTAATATGTAACTAATCAAGGTTACAGTATTGTACACCTACATACCTGTAGCATTCAAACTCCCCGAACCTACCCACATACGTAGATAGACGGCCAGTGCTATATACCTACTGTACTTACGCTACTTTCATCGACGAGACACATACATTTCCAGCCGTCGAGCCGCCTCAGAGCCGCCTCACCCGACCTACTTACATAGCCGCACTTCGACATCCGGGCTGGACGACCACTGGCACGTTTCCGCATCCGGCCTGCAACCTTCCCTCCAGATCCCCCCGGTTGCAATTGCGTCACCATGGCGGCGTCTCAGACAGACTACAAAGACAGACAGTTCCTAGCGGTGATCGGAGACGAGGTATGCGAGGCCCCCCTCGCTGCGTTCCCCCCGATGCTTGGCCCCGGCTAACCACCTGTCTCGCTGCCAGGACTCGGTGACAGGTCTCCTCCTCGCCGGAATCGGTGTAAGCATGCGCAACCAGAAACACCCTCTTCCTCTAATTGAGCTCTCCACTGGACGAGGAGGTTCTCGCCAGGGACTTCAGAGATGGATGACCGGGTGTAACTAACGCGGCATCTGCACGGGACGGATAGCATGTGACGAACCCGCCGGACTCGCAGAAGAATTTCCTCGTCGTCGACGGCAAGACGGACACGGCCGCCATCGAGGCCGCCTTCGAGCGGTTCACGACCGAGCGCAAGGACATCGGCATCGTCCTGATCAACCAGCATGTGCGTATTGCTTTGCTTAGTCTACTTACTTGCTACCTACGTTGGAGTTGTTCAAAGAGGAACAGAGAGAAGAAGGGATGGCTGGTTTCGAGTCTGACCTTTGGTGAGAGACTAGGTCGCCGACAGGATCAGACATCGAATCGACACGTACACGGCCGCCTTCCCCACCGTGCTCGAGATCCCGAGCAAAGATCACCCATACGACCCGGAGAAGGACAGCGTATTAAGGAGGGTGCGGCGTCTGTTCGGAGAGTAAAGCGGAGGGGACGTCCGGGCAGGTGGCGTTACGTACATGTAGTTACTGTGGACAGTCGGTTTCCCATGGCCGCGTTTGAAACGTTCAGTACAACCGGCTGCAGCATTTTTAAGCATTACATTATAGAGACTATGCGACGACGGGAACACAACCCGGGTTTTCGGAAGTCACGAAGTCCTCGAGGGATATCATTGTATGCGTGTGAAACTAATGCTATCCTCCACCAATTACCTCTTGCTCGCCCGTGTGCCGCATGATACTATTGAATGCGAACCTAGAAAAAAAAAAAAGAGACGCCCGCCCAACACAAATCAAGACCCGAGGGCAAAGGTCACCGGGTCCGCCAAAGGATGCTGCGTGTCACCATCATCATCGTGAAACTGCGCTATAGAGGACCATTGAAACGCAAATGCAAGCCGGGGTCGGAAATCACCCTAGAGAATTGCCCCGTCTACAAGTCGCCCATAGACCTGCTGCCGCCAAACTTGACAGTGGCCTGGAGACAGGTGATGGGCTTGCCATCATTGTTAACAACCTCGGCATGGACGTTGTAGGTTCCCTGTCAACACCGTCAGCACGGAACTCCGCCAGCACGGCGCGGAGATGATGATAACGTACCGGCGGCACTTCCTTGGGGATCTGGACCGTCTTCGTGATGGAGAGGACGCCCTTCTCGATGGGGCACTCGAGGTCGACGTTGGAGACCTGTTCGCACAGATCGGCCCTGGTGTTGACAAGACGGATCAGGCCGTACTTGACGACGAGGTTGACGTAGGCGCCATTCTCGATCGTCTCCAAGACGGTTCCCGACGCCCGGATGACCAGGTCAGCACCCCTGCACGCCAGTTAGTCGATCAGCTTCAGCTTCGATCTCATCTCCCTCCGAGATGACTGTAGAGTGTATCCAGGCAGTTCATGTATGTCCAGATGCGTAAACGCGTCGCGGGAGGAGCTGGTGGGAAGACGTACGCCTCTGGGGGGTTCGGTAGCAAGTCGACCTGGTCGATGTGAACGATGTCCTTGCTGTGATCACTATCGCAGAACTCGAGGGGCGAGTCGCCGGGGACCTTGGTGGCCTCGCCGACGATGACGTCCTGGCTGCCGGCGAACCAGCTTCCGGCCGAGACGACGCCAGCGGACAGGGTCGCTACGCAGGCGGTGGAGAATCTCATCGTGGGCTTTTCACTTCTTCTTCTTCTACTTCGGCGAGTGGGTGAGAGGCTCTAAACTTGCGTCCGATGGAAGGTCAATTCTACCAACGTACGTTATGATTGGTAGTGGTAAACGATAATGAGAAAGAGAAGGTAGGTTTTGAATATCAACAAAGCAAGGGTAAGCAGGTCGACAAATGACTGCACCAATGACGAATGAACCGATAGCTGATTGTTCTGTCAATAGATGTACGTCTGGTTGGACTGCAGGTTGGTCTAAGTCAGGATATTGGGGGGGGTTGGCGGCGGCGCTGCTGGGTGGAGGGAAGAAGGCGGCGAGAGCACACGCTGGAGACCGTGGTTGGGGAAGGCACGTCACCAGACCTCGAAGCGAGCTTTGATTTGCGGGATAGACGCATCGATAACAGCGCCAAGACCCGGTCCCCGACTGGTGCATAACCATGGGTCCAGTTTGTCGGGGACGTGTTGCAACTGCCAGAAAGGACTGCAGGCTGGCGGTCAAAAAGGAAAGGTAGCTTCCTACATCTCAATACCCTCTACTATTTGGGCAGTGTTTACCCTCTACATCGGCCTCAGCAAACAACGGCCCACTTGCTATCTACTGTGCAGTTCAGAAGTTAAACCGATTAATGACCTCCCGGTTTTAAACAAGCATAACGTACCCGAGAGCAGGAGTCTGAGAAATTATAGAATATCGGGGTTTAGAAGATGATAGATATGCCATAGCAGAGCACCTAGTACAGCAACGAACAGGAGAAGTATAAGGAAATGATCGTCCTAGGTCAATATTAAGTTAGGAGATATTAGAATGGTAAATACAATTTCAACACAGACACCTTGTGAAGGGGTATAATAACTCAAATTTTCAGTTCCACCATCACACCCAGTCCCAATTCTGAATTTCAATAAGCACCAGTATTCAAGGCCGGAACAGAGACGACCACCTCTCACAGATACACAAACGGGTTTGTTGACTTGAAGAAGTCAACTGGACTTCGAACACACCCCGCTCGAATACGACGCTTAGTAGTAGATCTTCTCCTCCCACAAGGGCGGGCGTACGGTCTCGGTATCCCACACCAACCTGTTTTTATCATCCAGCGTGCAGCCCTCATCTGTGATGGGAACCACCTTTCCGGTATCGCGGACCTCCTGCTTCGAGATGCCCATGGGATCTTGGGGAATCCAGAGCAGTGGCGCACCGTTGGCGACCGAAGGTGGGTAATAAGCATCGCGCTCAATCTCCTCGGTGTAGAGGTTCTTGACATCGACGGCATCGTTCGGCACCAAACGGCGAAGCGTTGAAAAATCGCAGTACGACCAGGGTTTGAGAAATTTCGATATCAACCCCGGCTCCTTCCCTTCCGCCGCGGTACCGGCCGACGACATCTTCTCATTACCTTGCCCGTTTTTGCTAGTGCCTTCTGCCGAGCCCTGCAGACGCAGACTGTCCTCTTCGGCCGCTAGGGTCCTAGGAAGATTGTACAGTAGAGGGTCAATGGCACTATTGACAGTGATATTGAATAGGGCGGTAAAGACGAGGAAGGCGATCATGAGTGCCATTGGTCCGAATGCGGTTGACGCAGCGAAGAGACCGATCAGACAGACTTCCGATATGTAAATTCCGACGAACAGTTGCTTCAGAGCTCTCGGGTAGATCAGCCCTCGCGTATCGACTCCGGTGTCTGTGACGAACAGCACGTTGTACCTCCACGCAAGGTAGAACATGGATAGACCGATAAAAGCGAACCCCAGAACCAACGGAGCAATTGATGCATACACGAGACCTGTGCTAGTTAGTAATGAGGTCACAGAAAGATGCAGCGGATGTACTGACTTATGACGGCAATGTTGGTATAAATCGGAAGCACGCTGCCCCACGAAATGGCGGAGAGGTTCGCCCATTTCGTGTACATGGCCCGTGGAGTGCTGCTGAGGAACTTGTAAATGATATTGAAGATGACGAATCCAACAATTTGTGAAATGACTGCAGCCGCAATCGTCAGACCCTGTACCAAGAAATAAGCGATATAGAAATTCGAAGCCTTGGGGATGTTCTCTGCCAATAACGACGTAGCTTGCTCTGGATGGCTCAAAACTTCCATTACAACGGCGGAGGCTGACGATGTAAGCGTCGTAATCAGAAACACCTGGATGACCTGGAAAGAGAAGTACGCATTCTGGGTGAACAGCTCCACCCGCGATAGGGACGGCTCTCCGGCTAGTTTGGCACATACTGTTTTTTGTGTCAGTAAAAGTCGCTGAGCTGGATGGAAGACCTCCTAGACTCACATCTCATGATGACAGGTACGAGGGACATGAGAATAGCCATTGCCACCGAAGGCAGAAGACCGGTGATAACTCCCATAATCGCAGGTGGGACTTCATTCAACCATGTCAAGAAAAAGATACCCCTGAGGTTGTCGACGTTCGAGATGACACCCACAATACCAACAGGTATGGCCCAGAAAATAATAAGAGCAGTGACGAAAGCAATGACTGCAAATCTCCGGACGACTCTTTGCCACCAAGACACCTTCAGAGATGACCACACGATTTCGGGAGGAGTGACTCCAATATACTTGGGACTCATCTGCAGCGCCTGATGGTGCGCTAGGACCTGGAAAGCCGACTCCGCCTCGGCCTGCGTGAAGAACTCGATGAAGACCGCAGGTACCTTCTTGTATGACCCTGAACGGTAGGTATCCTGAGCCGCTTGCGTAGAGGGTACGAGGCGTGCCAACTCCGCTCGGCACCACTCGATGGTATCGACTTTCTTGCCCACAAGTCCTAAGAACCCGAGTCTATGAGATGGTCGCTTCTTGTTCGGAATCCAGCGAGCTGCGACGCTGCCCGGCTCGGCATCCATAGGGACCTCTTCCCGCTCATCTGCGCCACCTTTCTTAATCGCTTTAAGGCGTTCGGCATTGGCAAGCCTTATCAGCTTCACTTCAGCCTTTTCAAGTTTCATCGCGACCTTATCACGCTCTTTGATCAAGTCATCAATGTTTTCAGTGTCGCCGGTAATCCAAACGTTTTTGACAGAGTCGCCAAAGACCTTTCGTAGACGTGCCTCGTCAAGATATTGCTCCGGAACAGAAACGAAGAGCACCGTCCGTGACGAGATGCGGTTGGCATAGAATGGAGAGAGAAGGAACGCCTGTCTCAGGTTGACATAGTAGATGGATTCGCGTAAGATCAAGTACATGACGAAACCATAGTACATCCAAGCCGCCAAAGCGTGGGCATAGTAGCGGTTCTTTTGCTGTCTGTTATCAATGTTGGAATACGCCAGGATCGATAGCTCCCTCTGGCCACCGCCACCGGTAGCGTTGACGGGGAAAAGAATGGGCCAGAGTATACAGCATCCCATGAAAGCGATGACAACTAGCATGCGTAAGAATCGAAGAAAGAAATAGGCATCGAGAGACTGGTGTTGAAGAGCATGAATATCAGGGAGTTTCCAGAACGATCCGAACCAATTGAACAGGCCATTTGGCAGAGGGGGGGATCGTTCACTATAAGAGTATCAGCTTAGCCCAGAGTGAGCAAGAAAATTTGTGGCTTACCTTTCCCTCAGACTACCAAGGTAGGTTCTTGGGGCATAGTAACGGCGATGACTCCTGCGTAGAATTAGGAAAATAATGAGGTAAATGGCGGCAATGACGGCAGTCGGGATCAGTGTAGAGACCAAGCCTATCCAGACACATCTGTTAGACCTGCAGCTTTAGAATGGGCGCATTATCAACCACCATACCTGACAACGAAGCGTCGCTCTCTTCTCGGGCCGACCCTTGATTGGGATCCTCCTCTAAATCCATATTGTTGAAGTCGTACTGTAGATTGCCTTCGTCGATCTACCCTGTTGATTTGGAATGTTTAGTATCACGAGTTGCGTTGCTTCTTCGAGAGGTGTCTGCTGCCTTTGTCCCTTAGTTCTGATGAAGTGGTGAAACTGCAGCGAACCCCGGATAAACTAATCGAGAGATCGTAAGGCCGAAAATCAGGTGTGCCACTAAAGCCGTTCCTTCTCCTTTCACTGCTTCACTGTCACGGCAGTCGAATGGATCGATCCTTCGCCTCTCAGGTAATGTACCTCAATCCCAGCCCACTGCAGTACGCGGTTCTCGCGCCTTATGAACAACTGAAAAAAGCGAGAGGGCGGAGAGTAAGGGGACAGAGAGGTCGAGAGATATGTAGGGATCTGTCTGAGCCTCAATATGGCTAGCCTCTAGACCCTTTTTGACAGGTGGACCAAGAGGAAGCTCAACGGATATTGTTAACTAAGTAGGGAGGTAAGCGAGTCGGTTTGTTTCTCAGCTTGTCTAGACGCAGACTTTTAGCTGGGTTTGGAAAATAAATAAAAGGACAGCGGCTATGACGATGGCTTGGCTGACACCTACCCTTGTCGGTTCAGATCTGGTTTTCAGGTGCCTCACACCTCCTCAACTCCAAAGGTCCAAAATTGGTGCTGCTGCAAACTCCATATGGCACATGTAAACCTCCAGGGATCCCCCAACGCCTTGGAAAGCTTCAAGCCCCAGGGTGCTACCGGCATTCACCGCTGAAGGGAGCGTATTGCAGGGTCTCTGACGATTTGACCAGGGGATTGGCAGGGGAGATGGACTAATGCCGGGGTCGATAATTCGTATCCACAGCGGGGAGCAGCTAAGGAAACAAGATTAAATTTCAATGTGGGCGCTTGAATGGCGTGAAACTCTTCTATATGCAACAGCAGCGCGACCTCCGACGAATGAGAGATGGTTGCAATGTGAAACTGAAGAAGAGCGCAACGGCGTACAGCGCGACGCAAGAAATGCAAGCTCTCCCATTTGAATTGTTTTGATTCAGCTTCAATAGACATGGCCAGTCTTGGAGTTGTGTGACATCACTGTGTGTATCGCCGGCGCTAAGAGTATGGGCAGCTCAGACTTGTCCTGACCTATCACCCTATCCAACTGTCCTTTAGCAGATCAATAGTGTTGCCAAGCATTAGTTAGGGAACTCTACTACGTAGTAAGTATATGTGTCTATGCAGACCTCCATCGATAATACCATAAACCAGGACATGAGCGTGGCTTGACCCTTCCTCATTCGACCTTCTTACCGGAGACGAGCTAGGGACCTGCTCCCCTTCAACATACTTCACATAAGACAAGAATCTCCGTAATAATGAAATCAACAGTCGTTGTTGTTGTATCTCACAATAAGCCGGTATGGTGATTCATTACAGAAACAATCTTGAAAGTCCCGATTGGGAATTCTCTGCATTAGACGCTATAATACGCCCAAGTACTTGTACGATCGTACGTAACTCATGCCGATCTCAGATTCCCGTGTTCTGAGTTTACGCTAAGTAGCACCGCTGGATTTGTGGTTGTGTCCCTGTTCAATATGCATGCAGTGGACCCCGAAACTACATAATGATTTCTTCGTATGCCGGCCAAGAAGCCGTGGCTTGTGTGTCACTCATAGCACTATGCCACATGCATCATCTTGCCAAGACCATATCAAGATTTCCTGGCATGCCTGGCATAAGAGGCCGCCCAGATGTAATAGCTCTGGCTGTTATGCTTCGTATTCCAGTTCGCATGTAGTAGTGGTCAGTGAATTTCGCAGATCGGCATGCTTGATCCATGTAAGATGTTCCGGTGTAGTGCTAATAGACCTACCGGCGACTATAATTGGGAATATAGGATACCGTCTCGGGCTTCGATGGTCGAACGGAGATGGTTCTGTGCCTACTGAGTACCCTGCTCAAACTTGGTTTATGAGCGTGGCGTTACCCCAAAACGTCAAGTCAGGATGCGTCCTTGAAAGGGCCCTCCAGCTGGGCACCACAAAGCCCGCCTACTCTTGACCTGTTCCATATTTAAATAACTAAGGCAGTCATTCCAAAATGGACAGTATTCTTTAAATTCGTGGTTAAAGGGAGCTAGTTAGTCCGGGGCACGGATCAAGTTCGTGCTTCGCGAAGATGGCACTCTCAATCCGGATTCTGCGAACGTTAATGCCCTGCCCTTGTCTCATGTCATCGACATAAAGGAAGGCTTCGACAAAATGGTCCCGAGCAGTTTCGTTGAAAAATTAATCTTTATCCGGCCAAATTCTGTCTTTCAGATGTCCGCGTAAGAATGTTTGCAGTCGTCCGGTGGATTGTTCTAGCATTCCTACATATCAAGAAGGGCCTTGTTGAGACCTTTAGAAGACTCACTGAAGTAAAAATGCCTAGTCAAAGATGTACTCCCATCAGTATCTCTGCTTTATCCCAAGACTAAACGTCCTATTCTCATCCGTCTTTCTTCACGGTGACTTGTAATATCCCGTCCTGAGGCAATAAATCCGCGAGGCTGCTAACTGAGCTCCCACGACCGCATCATGACCTCAAACCCTCCGAACGACCTCGTGTCCGAGGTTCACGACGGACAGGATGGTTACATCCCAGCAAACCACTGGGCTATGCCTTACTCTTCCAACTACACATTCTTGAACCGAGGCAACCTGAAACTACTCGAGCATGCCAACTGTAGCTATCTGTCGACGCCTGGTCGGCCACCGACTCTCCTAGCTCTCAAGCAGCATGCCCAATCACTGGCTGTGCTCATCTCCCAGATCAACCCGTCCCGAGAAGCAGGCGAGATTGATAACGAGAACGTCGAAGGTGCCACGCGCAAGTTTACCAAGGATGAAGCGTTTGACTGGCTCAATAACCTGCAGGTCCACTACGACAGTCTCGACAAGGACCACCACCGCCCGCTAAACAGCCTGGCGAACCTTATCAGACAGAATAGTGACATCGATGGTGTCCAGTACCACTGCCCCTTGGACTCGTTACCCCTTGATTACGCCGAGAAGAATCCGGAACAGCAATTTCGACCGTTCGAAAACCACTTGACTCTTTTGATGCACGCCAACGAGTGTCTCGAGCGACTAGATCATGAGTATTCCGCTTTAGGCGGCCTGCTGTCCATCATCCCCACCGACACCCCAGAGGCCAACGAGTTGGAATCACTCAAAAGTGCCAAGCAGACATTGGTGGGTCAATGGATTTTGTACACGCAACATCTCGTGAGCAGAATGCACGAGCTGGAAATTGCCTATGCCAACAGTTTGGACCTCCTCGCAAACGAGGCTCTGGTCCCAGCACAGCACAACAGTGTGCATGGTCCAGACGGACGATCCGGCAGGGAAATCGTATTCCCACAAGACCGCTGGATCCTGGCCAACGCTGGAGAGGACGTCTTCAACTTCATCCACCGGATGTTGGACAAGAAGGAGGCGGCCGTCGAACGTATCGATAGGGTGCATGACGCCCGCGGTGTTGTTGGCGACGCATTGTACAGTAAGGATATGACTCGTGGGATCGTCTCCCTAGACTTAAGTACCCGTTTCTACCGTATCAAGGGCAGCGGCCATGGTCCGCTCTTCGTCCTCCCCGCCTTCGGGGACCGTCCCGGCACGGAGTACACCAGGGACATGGAGAGCCGCCCGACCGTGGTGACGGTGCCAACACCCGGCTTTCCGGAGCGGACCAGCGCCTGGGAGGATAAGAACCGTGACAAGGACAGCGTCAATAGGGTGCAGTTCACCGAGATCGTAAAGCTGCGGAGAGAAGTCACCGACCTGCAGGACGAGCTCGGCCGCAAGAATGTCATAGAGAAACGACAGCAGGAAGTAATCAAAGCGTACGAGGATGCCCAGGCCGAGGGCAATACCATGACCGTACAGATCCAGCGGATTGCAGCCACCAGGGACAAGGCCGAGAAGAAGGCCACCGAACTCACCAAGCAGGTCATGGACCTCGAGAAAGAATTAACCGTCACCAAGAAAGGGATGGCTGCGTTGTATGATAAACTCGAGAGTCAATCCACGACCATCTCCCCTGGTAATACTACTCGAGCATAGAGACTTTGGTCACCAAAAAGGGGCAGCAGGGAGGTTGCTCACTCGAGTGATGCGGTAAAAAGGAGTCTGAAGGAAACAACGCCAGTAACGCCCAGAGCGTTAGAAAATGATTAGGGTGGTTAGTGGACACCTGACATCTTGTTCGATGTGGAGCGCTGGATTCTCTCCATTCAGAGTAATTGATAAACGATTTGATGAGGGCTTGGGGGCTTTTGTCGACTGCGTTGTGTGGCATTGTCGATTACAAAGATCATGTCAATCCCGATGACTGCATCCCCTTCCTTCCCTAATCCTGTGGGATCCCGTCTTATCGAGATTACGCTCGTAGATAAATCTGTGTTCGTGACCTGTGTAATGTAACGTTGATAATTTCCAAGAAGGTCGAGATCTTGTTTGTAAGTACGAAGTAGCTTTTTGCCAACCTTCAATGTTGTAGGTGTATAGAGGGAGATTGATTGGCTGATTGGCTGTCCCGTCATCCCAAGTGGGGCTCTCTGCCCCGCCGTCCCATGGTTGTCCTCGCAACAGCCGATTGTCAACAGCGGGAACTGCCTTATGAGAGATCTCGATATAAGCGCTGAGACGCCAGTTACGGTAGCTAGCTACATTCAGGTAGGCAGTTATGGGTAGTTGAGTAAGCGTTACTTGTTCTTAGTCGTATTTCCAGGTCATCGGTTCGCTGTTGATATGTCCAGACTCTCTCGTCTCATGCGATCAGTTGATTCTGTTGTTGACCCAAAGCACGGCCGCCACGCCATCGTGCGTACTTACATCTGCACGGCAGCCTGCAGTGATCCTCAGCTCGGTCCACCTCCCTTCTAATTCTAAACGACTCGTTTGTCCCGGGGCTGCTACCCTGGTTCAACGTGTTGCACTGACAACTTTGAGAGCGGGACAGCTCATCTTCCTCGTCAGCCCCGCCGTCTCGCTCAACCATAGCAAGCAAGGCCCGGCTCTAGGGCAAACAGGCAGCGCAAGACGACTCTGGATTATTCGCAAGGTGCAGAGCTTTCCATGACTTCGTGCGGCTGAGGACGATGTGGTACTGGCTGGTCTGAGACACAGCAATGCGGACTTCCCTTGGGATGGTGTCATCACTTATCGAGGGCGGCCCTAGTTTGGGTCTACGCTTGCTTTCACGAATAGCTGTGGGCTTCGGATACTTGACGTCTATAGCTGTCGTGCTGCTTATACCGGCTCCTGCCGCCGCTCAAACTTTACCGTATATCCCAACGACTATCTTAATCCCGGAGCCACACACAGTACCGCTACAGTATAACGTTACCCCGGACATTGCTTATATCTTGTCACCGCGCGATGATTCTGTCGACTTGCTAGCACTGAATATCTCGGCCAGTGTCCAGGTCTCCTCAGTATCACTTCAGCCATTATCAACCGGTCTTCCGTTCCTTCAGGACATCAGCACGGCTTTCAGTGTCTCGCTGGCCGACAATGGATCTATCGTTGTTTATGCTGGTGACTGCTCGTCAGCAGAGCGGTCCAGCATCTGGACGTTCGACCCTTCGGGCACTGGCGACAGCTCTGTATGGTTCCAGCAGAGCATAGCCACCGCCACGGATGTCGAAAGCAATCAAACGGGGCCCGGCTTCCTGGGTAGCAGCTTAAGTTTCTCGACGACTTTGGAACCGGAGATGTCGAAAGCGAGTGTGTATGTGTACGGTGGGATGTGTCCAAACGGCTCAGGGGACGACAGTACGCCGCAGTCGGACGCGACTTACTCAAATCAGATGCTCAGGATTGCGCCTTCAGACTCAGAGAGGGATGATTACGTTATTACCGAAGTGACTAGCAAAGGGCCACCGGTACCAGAAGCCGGGTTTACGCTTACCGGCCTTTACCCCTCAATTGCGAACCGTTCAGGCGTTGTCACGCAGCAAGCGAACTACGTGCTCCTGGGCGGCCACACACCCAACGCTTTCATAAACATGAGCACCGTAGCGCTATGGAGTCTTCCCGAGGAGAGCTGGGCATTCGTGTCTGATATTGGCGTCGTGGGCGTAGGTAACGGCAATACCGAACTAGCTATGAAGAGCACATACGAAACCATAGACAGCCGGTCCGGTCACACGGCTGTCCTTAACGAGGAGGGCACCGCTATGGTTATCTTAGGCGGCTGGGTCGGAGACCTGACGCAGGCCGCCTCTCCACAATTGGCGGTTCTCGAAATCGGGGCCGGTTATGGCGGCGAGGATGATTGGCAATGGACAGTTCCAGAGACGCAGCCTTCTGGCCCCGGAATCTACGGACACGGTGCTGCCCTGTTACCAGGGAACGTAATGATGGTTTATGGAGGTTACAGCATATCGTCCTCGGGAAACAAAGCAAAGAGGCAGACGGCCGGTGGTGGTGACGCTCTGATGTTTCTCAATTTGACGTCGATGACTTGGACCGACGACTACACAAACCCATCATATGCCGCAGGTAGCGGTGAAGCACCATCCGCGACAGCAGATGCAGAGGCCGACAGAAAGAAACGGCTTGGTTTCGGCCTGGGACTGGGACTCGGCCTTGCAGCAATCCTCGGGGCGATCCTGGTATACCTCTGGTACCGCCGCCGCCTACGGGATAAGCGGACGATTCGCAACTCGCAACTCCAAGCCCTGGCCCAAGACAACTCGCACTTTATAACGGATGGCGACGAAATGGCGGAGCGCGACGACGGCGGCGTATTTCCCTGGTACGCCGGGGGACGGGATGCGTACGGCAGTGGAAGCCGTACATTCGGGTACGAAAGCCTACGGGGCAGCCGTAGAAGTATGGACGGCAGCCATAACGCATGGATTGGCGGATCGCAGCCCCAGGCACGAAGGAAGCTCATGGCACCCCGGGCCGCCAGGGGGCAGTACCAGCCGACCCCAACGGGGAACTACGACCCGCCATCCGGGCCGCGGGGTCTGGGTCCGATGGGTCCGATTTACGAAGCCGACGAAGAGGGCCCGATGCACGATGGCGACATAGCTGCCGAGTCGCCGACCCAGACCCACGACGCCAACCGCGATAGCGGGCAGTACTCCGACCCCTTCGCCTCGCCCCCATTGGAGCGCTCGATCTCCTTCCCACCCCCCAGCCGCTCGTCACTGACTCCCAGCCCGGAGCGCCCGTGCCGCACCACGGACCCGGAGGTCCAGGGCTGGATGACGGACATCGACGCCGCGGACGCGCTGCTCTCGGGGCTCGCGCCCCGTCCCCTTGCCACGGCCACGGTCACGGGGACGGGCCAGGGCCCCACGACGCCCACGGGGCGGGGAGGCAACGCCAAGTCGACGCGCTCGTTCGGCGGTTACTTCGCGGACGACGACTCGCAGGCGGGCAGCAACATCTCCGAGTCGAACCGCAGCAACCTCACGCCTAGCCGGTCCGGCTCCGCGCGCTCGGCGCTGCGCACGGGGTTCGGCGTCGCGGCAGCGGCGAAGGCGGCAGCGGTGATCGAGGGCCGGGGCGACACGGCCGGCACGAGCAGCAGCGACAGCTCGGCGCCGAGCTACAACACGGCCCGGTCAAGCTTCCAGGCCCTGCAGGCCGAGGGCCCCTCGCTGCTGCTGGGCAGTAGCAGCAACAGAAGCGACGAACGCGCAGACGAGGACGAGCCGCCGGGCAGCCCTAGCAAGTCTAAACCACCCCGCCGGAGCGGGTGGCTCGGCAGCCTGCGCCGCGTCTTCAGCGGACCCACGCCGTCGCCCAGCCCCACCGGCAGCGGCAACGACGCCAGCCCGCGGCGCGAGAGCTTCGCCGAGGGCGGCAGCCCCGACTACGAGACGCGGCTCGGCGGGCTCGGCAGCATCGCGGCCGGCGGCCTGCTGCGGCGGAAGGGCGGGCGCGGCGCCTGGGAGGGCGACGGCCCTGGCGGCGGCGGCGAGGGCTCCTCCTCCGCCTTCTCCCAGGCGGGTCCCAGCGGGGATCGCGCCGGGGAGGACGACGAGTGGGACATCGAGAAGGCGATAGAGCGACGCCTAGTGCAGGTCATGTTCACTGTGCCTAAGGAGCGTCTCCGGGTTGTTAACGCCGGGCCGGAGATAGACGACGCTCTCAGCGGCGTGCTCGTCAACCCCGAGGATGACGACGACGCGGAGGATGGGGGCGCGCTCGTGGTTCCCCGAAGCCGCGAAGGCCCAGAAGCAGCAACGGGCCAGCAGCACCGCAGCAGCAGCGGTGGTGGTGCGCAAGCGAGATCATCGCCACCGCCAGCACCACCAGAAGACAAGGGAAAACGGGTTCTCCGCAGGAAGGAATCCGAGGAAGAGGAGGAAGGAGGGGGCGCGCCGGCTATCAGGGAAGAGGAGGGCGCCGCCGGAGACCGGAACGAGGGGCCTCGCGAGTCGAACCTCTCGGCGCTGGAGAAGGAGATCGAGCTGTTGGGCGCCGAGCTAGAGGCCCAGCGCGACCAAGGGCGGCAGTCGCTGACCATCTCGGAGCAGCACAGCGAGGCCGACGTGCTCTCGGCCGAGGCCGTGCGGTTTGAGAGGCCGCGCACGCGCGTGCTGGCCATGGTGGAGAGCTTCGAGAGCCTCGGGAGCCACAGGAGCCGGAGGAGCCGGAGGAGCCGGAGGAGCCGGAGCCCGTCGAGCTCGCCGACCAGGTCTTCCCCCGCGAGCACCTCGAGGAGGTAAAATGAGGCGATAGGACGGTTGATTAGGAAGGCGTCATGCATGCATGCGTGTTTGCTTCGTAAATGTGATGACTCGCGCCTGGTTCGTGGTTTCTTCGGGCGCGGACGGCTACATGGGTTCGGGCGTCACTGGCGTTCGTCCGGGGCCGGGTTTCGTGTTGGTATCTTCCGCGAGTCAGGTATCTCGCGGGTTGGGCGAACAAACATTTTTTTTTGTATTTAAGCGAGATATCGACGAGTTAGAGGCCTGTTATGAGACGTGGATTTTGATTTTTCACCGCTTGGGGATCCAGGGTCCTTGATGGCAAGGATGCCTTGGTGAATGAGGCTTGTTGATGACGCGTGTGTTACCCCTTATTCTGTATTTAAGAGCAGCCGTCTGAGGAGTATAATGTCTCGATGAGGCGCCCGCTCCGTGGCGTGAGACCGCGAGGCAAGCGATATAACTTCCGCGCTCAAGTTTTACTAAGCGGTCCACCTCAAGTACATAGCTTATTAAGTATTTCCAGCCGGTACCATTCAACATGTTGTCTAATAGGATCTAAAATACACCTATACTATTCCCAGTCATACGAGAAATCACATCAACGTCGAGATGAAAGACCTACCTATTCATCAGCATTCAAGGTTCAACAAGGTGACACGAGAGGAAGAGGAGGAGCGTACAATATAAACACGGCTTTTTTACATGGAGCAAAAGTCCATTGGGCAATCGGGCGCGATTATGAGCTTCATTTGCGCTTAACGTAGCGATGACAGATCCTGACTTGGTCAATACTTAGTTTAGTATCTTGCGAAATAAAAACATCTATGTTAGGCATCAGCTAGCGCAAGAACCTGGTCAACTGGAAGAAATCCGTGCATCTAACATGTGGAGAGATACAGCCCGAGTGTGTTAGACTTCCCTACTCATCAAACGTAGTAGGAAACGAACCGGGGAGTAAGGTTGATCCCTGTGTCCAAAGGAATCAGAGACGATGAAGGAGGAAAGAAAAGCCATGCAGCAGGCAACATCCTCGCGCTTCTTAGTGGTAAGGACTGCTCCGTGGACAGTCAAAATTATGTCCGCCTCCACGATGAGGCATTCTTAGTTCCTCTCCGGTGCAGCCATGGATATCGCTGGGCGAATCTCTCTATAAACGAAGTATATGGAGAGTCCAAAATCATAAAAAGGAGAGTACGTAGAGGCTTGGAGAGCAAAGATGCATCAGCCGCGAATCGAACGCGGGGCCCATCGACTTCCAGGGGCTGTAGGCCTCCATGGCAACGATGGATTTTACCACTAAACCACTGATGCGTGGTTGAGGGCCGTGTGCTTCGGAGAAGTTGCTGGCGCCCGAGCTGTGAAGACAGAGTGTTGCTATTTTGATATAAAGGTAGATGTTTTCTGTGGGCTCGCAGGGTGGAAAATGGGGCCCGACCCCATCCGTAACCCACTGAGTGCAAAAGCGCCGGGTCTAGACGTTTCTTGTAGATGCGCTTGTAGCCCAATAGCATCAAGAGAAAATATCGAAACCATATGTTGTCCTCGGGGACGCAAACATAGTCGCTCAAAGTAGATGTGTGAAACGAGAGAGGGTGGACACACCTTATGCGCAGTATCCAGTGGTATTGTCTGTTAGTTGCCTCTACAGGCCCAGTGGTTCCCATTGACGGTTAATATGTATGTTCCAAGAAGCTGTATGGGATATTCAGGGGTCATTATCTTCGAAATAAAGCTGTAGTAGCTCAGGAGTGATAGGCATCTACCAACTGCTACAATAAGTTAATTGTCGTACATATTTGTATGGGAACTTACATTGCTGTTAGTGGCCCTGGTAGAGGCAACTAAGGGAAAAAAGCCCCTGCGTCCTGTAAGTACTTAAGCATGGAGTTACTGCACTGTAGTTGAAGCCTCGTTTTTGAACTTTTCAATTGTAATTCGTAAGCCGTTTCTCTTTTCCGCTCGATCGCGCCTAACTACAGTAGTTAATGGGCCCCGATCACCCCGGTAGCAGAAGCGGGTCTTTCCGGTTCGTAAGCAGCAACAGTCCCGGCACCCTTTCCTGGAAATACCGGACTGTTTCTTCCTAATACCCTTGTAATAGATGCTTGTCTGGAAGGTTATAGAAAGAGAATCTCTGCGCGTGGGTGGTATGTCGCCAGTTCTTGTGAGCCCCCCGCCGTTCATCTCCATATGCACACTATATGCAGCGGAACCCACCCAGCCATCCCATCCAGGCTTGGTGCTGCGAGATAGTGACGCCCCCGCAATCAAGCGAAGTGACGGCGGCCGGTCGGCAGACGCTGAGACAAGTGAGTATCAACCTCACTTGCTTTTTCCGTGCATATGCGGTTGAATCTACGATGCGAGTCGTTCGAGCCTTGTTTTCTTAGAAAAAGAGGAGGTTGGAAGGCCGTGATGCTAGTCTAGTTTAGCCTCGCTCGTGTCGGCCAGAGTCACATGGAGGAGCTTGCTTCCAAGTTCTGCAGAACATGCGCTTGTCGCACCCTCCATTACTAAGGTTGCTATCAATTCCACCCGCTACATATACCGCAGAATAGGTGGTGGGGTGAGGAAGGTGATTGCTCTTGGAGAGCCTCTAAAGGCCTTCTTCGAAACTCGGCAGCCATGCCGGACTACGTCACATTGTTTTCTTACCACATAGCCGAAAGGACCATCTTTAGCCATGACTTCCGACGTTAGCTGGAATAGAATCAGGCTTACGGTTTTATTCCCTCCCACCCAACCTTAGTAGCTAACGAGGAGGCGAGGCAGGAGTATCAGGATGCTTATTAAGGTACCCGACATATGCACTATCCTAACTGTCTACACTAGCCGCGTATGTGCTTGACAGCAGGGTTCACTTGGATGCCATTGACCAATCTGAATGCTTGTAGCAGGCTTGACTTACACGTCTGGAATAATCTTTGAAAGAGCTGTCTAGAGAAGGTGTGAAGATCATTTAGCCATCCGTGAGATCCCCCCTGTCCGTACTGAAAATCTCATGTGAGCTTCTGATTCGTTGATTCGATACGAGCGAGTAGTCTCAATCGTACGTGCTCCGTGGATAGCCTCAAGGGTTGACCCGAGGCCGGTGGCCTACCTATGAGGCGAGGGACGGCTACCCTTCTCAGAAGTTCTAGGAATATGATGCTTCAATCGCCGTGTGGGCTCGGGCCGCCGGTAGCAATACCAGGTTCATCTTGTCCTACGAGATGTAACTATAATCGTTGCTGTCTTATGATCCGTTATCGAGGGAGGGGTTTCCACGACGGCTAAGCCCATTTCAGTCATGCTCACTGTGAGCCTTATCGTCGATCGTCGGCGAATGGTCACTCAAGGTACCCATATCTCTGGCTACATATCTATGCAGCTAGGGGTGGTTGGACACGGTGCCTCAACGTTGCGCAGCTCCAATCACCCTTTGGCGGATTACACCATCAGCCGGAAAGCGGCATCACTGAAGCACGACGGCAGCGAGCCCGTGCGATGACGAGTAACAAATGGCTGGAGCGAGCCGACTGCCGAATCGTTTCGGGCTGTCATCACGTCTGCGGTGATATGTTACGCATGCTGCCTGTGCTGTGCTGTACGACTCGCTCGACCTCGAGTCTTGACATTCTTCGCGTTGAACGGTCCGGCTGAACACTTTATCTTTTAAAACAACTGCACTACTTACTACACGATAGTTCGGACACTGAGAACATTGTGCTTAAAAAGCGACTAGAGAACGCGTTTGAATTCGGCCGAGACCGAGCGACAAACAACGATATCCCCGTTGGTCTCGACGGGGTATTTATGTGACTACTGGACCGAGTTATTCCCAAGACGTTGCGAAGGGGTCAGCTAGCTGCAGCTCGTTCATACCGCTAAGTATGTGTCTGCTTGGTTCGAGATGGACAATTGGGAGGCAGATGCCCCCAAGCGCCAATTAGATTATAGTTTTGTTGCCGTTCGCACGATGTGCATACGTACATAGACGTATATAGCCGCATTGTGACCAAGGGTGTCCTATTCGCTAACTAGAGAATCTAGTCTGTTGATATGTGGGAATCTGATATTTATCTCTGAGGCTTATTGGGACGTAGGCTCGGATTTAACGAGCCCCATGTAGCTGTACATCCCTTCCGTCCATACCGCAGCGTTTCCAAGAAAGATGGAGTTAAGAAACTGACATATATCTATAGAAAATCGGAAAGGGTTGGGGCTTGAGTGGGTTGATCCATATACTCCAGATAAAATTCCATGCTCGACGACAAGTGATGCAACAGACCGAGGCATGGAGCATTTCCGACTTCTGATGGCCTCTTTCTGCAAGGCTTTCCTTCAAACGGCAGCACTCGCGGCGGTGACGACATCGTCTCTTGACGAGCATCTGGTGGTGGGTCGTCATAGAACTCTCTGAGGGTCTCGTAGCGTGTCGAATCTTCAGATGCCGGGCAACTGGGATCGTATACGAAGATCTGTTTCGGCAAACCCTTGAACGGTGCTTTCATGCGAATTTTCCTGCTTTATTTACACTCTGCATCTGCATTGCATAAATCCTCCGGTGACGGAGGGGATCTTATACATAATGTATGCATATTAATTGATTCATGTGGCAGTGCCGGCAAAGTGACGAATTGCTGGGTGAACGGACCTCGACTAGATCTGCAGGTGGTTTAAGTGGTCAGGACCAGCCCTAGACCCGGGGATACGACGCCCAGGAGCCTTTGCAATTCTGTTACATGTACGAAGTAATTGCCTTTTGCTTTACTATTTCTTCATTCTTGTGTTCGGCCAGTAAGTGCAATTGATGAAACTGACTTCTTGCCGTGATTTACAAACTCAATTAAGGGCTTTCATCAGTCCCTAAGTCTTGCCTCGTATTGTGATGCCGGGCTCTGTTCATTTTCGTTTATCAGCCCACGTAAGATAGATTACTTCGTATGAAGTACATGTGTAATACCACTGTCACCTACCAATTTAGTCCTACAACATCGGTACCATTCAGGAACTCACTGGGTGCATAACTGTCCACTGCGCGGCCTAAGCTTCTTGAGGCGGGCGCTGAAGCACTTGCATACACTAAGATTTACCTAGCTTTCCTGCCTTGAATTTTGGAATCTACTCGCCAACCCCGTTCGGGCTTGGCGGTGGTTGTCATACCGGCATTTCCTTTTCCTGCGCGCTCTCTCTCTCTCTTTCCTCAATGGACTTTGACTTTGCCCAGACTTGCTTAATTCTCCCACACATACTTGATTACCACTTCATTCCTTCTTTTCGCTTTTCTTATTCTTACTCTCGTTTTTCTGTTCTGACTGCCGCCCGACTTGGTACGTTGTGCAAGATCGCGACGGTAACGTTTCGCTATCACGAGCGAGAGAGTGGGTGACTCTTTGGTCTCATCAGCGGCTTTACCAAACACCCGATACCTAAACTGTCACTCGCTCACTTTCTTTGTGTTCCCTCGTTGGCCGTTCATTTGCTCACGACCTCACCTCACTTGCCCTTCCTGCTCCACGTCCGAGTACCCACAATTTTGCTTGGTCATGGCCATCGTACTCAGGAACACGCTCGGTTTTCTGTGAAATCTAAGACGTATTGCCCAGATCACTTGCTGGTCTATCGGACTGCTCCGTTGCCATCGCAAGCGTTAGATTCCGAGCCGCTTAGGCGTTCGTCCGAGCCTAACTCCATATCCCTGCGGCTTGCTATTGTCAGCGTTCATTCATCTGGACGTCGACGAGCCCGGATATAAGAGAAAACATCTCCAATTGATCCCGGCTGTAAACCCTTGCCACCCAGCTACTTGACACGATGGCTTTCTCAATGCGGACTCTGCCCTTTGCGGCCATCGTCGCGCTGATGGGTAGCATAACTCCTGTACTGTCCCTTGACATGGCATTCTGCGCTAGACTCAATACTGCCTCTTCAAGTCCACGTAAGTATCATACTCAGTCCGTCTTGACGCCAGCCGGCTAACCGCTACTCTGGCAAAAGATTTTAGTACATGGCAGTCCAATGGACTCTGTCATGATACCTGCCAAGGGTCTGCCTTCGCTATCGTCCAGAACAATGATTGTTGGTGCAGCGACTACGAACCTGCCGACTCGGTAACAACAGACGTCGGCAACTGCAACATGGACTGCCCCGGCTACCCGTCCGAGAAATGCGGAGGTGATGGTTTATTCGGATATATGGCTCTCGGCCCGGAGCCTGCTGGAACAAGAGGCGCTACATCATCGAGGCCGACTACAGCAGCTCGTCCTACGACCGAAGTAAGTGTTGGACCTCTTGCTTTTTTTTTTGTCCTTTAGACACGGGGTCTCGTCAAAACTTCCAGGGCCCACCCTATGCCCGACGACGTGGTTTGGTAGCAAAGTGCTCGCTGCTGCAGCTGATTGACATGTCATTTTAACAACTATGTCGGAACCAGGAAGTCACTACGACTGTGGAAAATGGGTTTACTACGACTGAGCTGGCCACAGTGACTGTGATCCCAACTCCATCTGACGAGACCACTGCCACTCCTCCTGTATGGCTAACTAATTCCCTTATCACCTCGAACTCGTTACCTAGCGGCACCTTAACGTAGATGCCCGTATCCCAGCAACAATACTGACAAATCTACCGTAGGAACCGACCACCACTCGAGAGACAACTGAGCGTACCACCAACACGCAGCCACCGACCACATCCGTTGAAACGATCACCGCTGGTGGGACTACTCTGCTTCAGACTGTTACTGTAATGCCCACGATTTCATCTAGTGCGACTGCGAATCCCAGCAACAATACACTCGGAACGACGCCAGCACCACAGAGTGGAAGTGGAATCGCGACCGGCGCGGCCGTTGGCATTGCAGTTGGAATACTCGGATTTCTCGCCATTCTATGCGGAATTGGGATCTTTTTCTGGCTCCGACGCAGGAGGCGCGACCAGGAGGCAGAAATGGAGAGATCAAACAGTGGGAGAGGCAGTTCAGCGGGAATGATGAGCACACCGAGGACCGAGATGGCATCGATTTGGGATGAGCAGTCGGGGAACCGGAGAAACAGTCGGATCATGCCTCACGACCCTCGCATGGATCCTTTTGCTGGCAACCTATACAGCCAGTTCGGAAACAAGAGCCGTGAGAGTATTAACACCATACAAGACAACCAGGATTATTCGAGAAAAGTACTGCGAACAACGAACCCGGATCCTCCTGAGGAATGAAATCTAGCGGGATGGCGTCTAGGTTAGAGGGGCGGGGGACCGTCCCTGAAACGTTAATTGACGATGCGCATGATATTTTCCCCGTCTAGGTTCACCTTTTGGGTCACTGCATTACATTTTCGAGATACCAGGATGGCGTTTTCAGGAGATGACAAAGGCAACAATTTTCCCGCGAGCACATATTGGGCAACGACACCACCTACCGGCATGCAGCTATCCTTCGAGTCCATTTACGCGGCGAAACGGGATGCTGCTTTCGATTCTAGACCTTCACTTTTCAAGGTTTAATATTCAATACCCACCGCAAGGGGAAATTTTTGGGCGGCAGGCAGGATTATTTAGATCAGGGCATGTATCATAGAGTGGCCAATTATCTTAACTTTTGGATGCCGGACTCTCTTACGCTCACATAGGGTAGCAGGCGAGAGACCTAGGTCCGCCGAAGAGGGTTACGGGCCGGAAGCGAGAGTATGACATTTATGGCCGGAAAATACATACAGGCATCATGGAAAGGCTTGAGGAGCATAGTACATACTTACAGGGCAGGACAATGGGTTTGGCATGGCGGTTATTGGTAGAAAATCAGCGACAGGGAAGCTGTCGATAATCATGGCAACGTGACTTTTTTACGTCTTAATAATTTACGTGGAAAATCATCGTCAGGCACAATTGCCCGTTTGGGTACAGCCAGTGTGAAGAGGCTTACTGGTCTTTCGTAAATAAAATCTTAGAATTCCAGCCTATGGAAAGAGGATACCGTCATCCTCCCACTAAGCTTACCAAAAGACCCTAGGTAGAATATGTAATACTCTATCTATCATTCATAGTCGCGACAGCTAGGTGGACGACCTCCTCCGGGCTTCGTACTTTAACGTTACGGTAGGCCTCCCGGATAGCAAACCGATCAAAGCAGGGAGGCCGACTCCTGGGCGAGCGAAACTTGGAAGCCGACCCTTCCAGCACAAATGAGGATTTTCACTCCTCTCGCAACCACTTGCATCATAGCGCATATGTTCACGCGTCGGCTAAGGTTACAGGCCGGCAGGCGGCGGGCGACAATCTGCGGCTGACTACGACCGGCGACGCGATGCACACACACAGACACGTAAATTGGGGGGTTTATGCGTAAATAAATAAATACATATGTATTCACTTAATAATAAGGGGCAGAACGCCACACGCACCATTTTCGGATGCATAATCTTGTTGCTGGTAGGTAGGTAAGCAGTGCCAAGAGTAATAATTCTCCGACGCGTCGATTTATTCGCCCACACTTATGCCGTCCCGGCAGAGAGGGTTATTACTCCGATTGGTAGTGCCTTGGTAACGGTCTGGTTCCTGAAAATCAGGCACAAAGATATCTACCCAACGTTAGTCGTAGTACATACCTGGACTCAATTGGCCGGGTGTGGGAAAAGGGAGGGGAGATCTAGGCATCGTCATCATCTCGATAACACTGATCGGTTCCTGAGCTCGAGCTTGAGCTTGAGCTTGAGCTTTGAGCAATAAATAGCGCCGCATGCTGCTACTGTAGGAAGCTACTGTGCTGTGCTAAACAAAGCCGCGTGGGCATAGCTAGGCAAAAAAGTCTAATAATACCGATCACCACACAGAAACACGCCGGGGGCGCGCCACTGGCGCCTCCGTCCGTCCCTGGTGGCTGAAAGATTCATTTCGGCAGGCGAGAATCGCCCATCGCGCTTCTATTGGCGCGCTGTCCGCATTAGTGCCACAAGTCGCGTGACCTCTTATTAATTGCTGCCCCACCCTGCCCCTTTTTACTCTGTCAAGTTCATACATAACTTTAGTCGTAGCCTCTTTCTTTTCTTCGGTGTCTGGTGCATATTATATCTGTTGGGTTCGTTTGTCCGTGGGATGGCAGATAATCACGCAAGATCGTGCCAAGTCACTGGCACCCTTACAATATGATATGCGGCACCCCCGTGGCGGCAAGGAGACAAGACAGACAAATGAGTGGGTGACGCTTCGGTTCCGTACAGAGCCTCAACCGAGATCTCCCAGCCGCGTGTGAAATCTCGTCTAAGTGGGCCCTGCCCGATAAAGCCCACTCCGCAGATCCTACTACGGAAATCCTATTGCAATTTTTTTTTTCTATGTCAGCTTGTTGCGCCGGGGATCTTGCTCTAACGTCACGTGTAAATAAAATGGAGGCTCCGCCAGGGAGGCGTAACTTTCGAGCTAAATTTAGGGCTCCGGATCTAGCGGAATACCCAGAAGCGACCACAGCTACCATAGATAGTCTACTGTCGGTTTTTGCAAAGCGCCTATTACCCGTACGCATGGAAATAAATACCCTAGCAGACCTGGATAGCTGCGGCTTCGAGATACAGCGTTGTACTAAGTATGCAGCTCAATATCAGCGCCCATGACACGGCCGGCAACCCAATCGGATTGCCCAATTAAGCGAAGAGAGATTCGGGATAATGTTTAATAGTTGTCAGTAGCCGGAAGCTTTCGTCACTGACAAAAAGCTTATATCGAAGATGTAACGAGTAGCGAAAAAGCATTCGGCCCTTAGTGAAATAACCACATGCTAGCCACCAGAGAGTC
This sequence comes from Monosporascus sp. CRB-9-2, assembly GCA_004155915.1. Lineage (NCBI taxonomy): Eukaryota > Fungi > Ascomycota > Sordariomycetes > Xylariales > Monosporascus > Monosporascus sp. CRB-9-2. Next base: position 107,919 of record QJOA01000129.1, read on the forward strand.
TGTAGCCTGCTTGGGGCATCATGAGGGGGGGAATGCTACTCCAGGTCTAGAGTCCGTCCTCGCTTGTTCCGCGGTACGTCCTCATAATCTGCCACGTTTCTCGGCGGGGACACCTGCCGCCATCGGGAGGCAGGTGGCCGGACCGGGGGTTGCTGACCTCCCAGGGAGTGGTCGGCTATCAGCGTGGCAGCCCTGTTCTCGACCATTTGTACGGATATCCTATGCCGGAGACCGCCTGTGCAACCACCCTCGCAGCCGGAATGCCGCGCAATTCGGTCGCGTTTTCCGTCTCACAGGCGCCTAAGTCGCCTACACAGCAGACGCAGACCAACCAAGCCTGCAAGTTTGAACTGATCACTTTCTGCGCACCAGCTGTGCGCGTTATCTCGTCGGAGTCTGTGGATGCCTCATTTGGTGGCGGGAATTATTATCATTCAGCTTATGGAGCCCCCTATGCCACGGTACGTGTGGAATGGATGAGTTCCGGGTGTGGTACACGTCGTGGTCTATATGTAAAGGGGATCACAAGGACCGAGCCAGTGACCAAGGGCCTCTACATCCATTCTTTTTGCCATGAGTCCACCCCATAAATGCCACCTATTCAATGCCTACTGTTGGCATTCCCGTCGCCTAAGTGATGGCCCATCCACCAGGAGTCAGACAACTATAGACATCCTTCTTGATATCTTTTCGGCCTTCTCAACCGTTTAATTCGCACCCTGTCCACTCTGTATGTCACTTTCGCGCAATAAAACAAGTGTTCTGAGTCTCTGTCCGCCTCCGCCTACCGTGATGCTCGGGGCCAGACGGCCGAGGATAGTCACTCTCACCATAACGAGGCCGTCGGTGACAAGCATAGCCGTCATTTCCCTGGGAAATGGCAATGCCGGTGACCCCGCGCCCACGCGCGATGTAATGGACACCGCAGTTAGCACGAAAACTCCCAGCCCTCCACCGGCACCCGGAAGCGCAAGTATAGGGGTCTCGCGGACTGCCGTCGCTGTAATAGGGGTTACCCTGGGCCTTACGTGCGTGCTATTGGCGTTGTGCTTCCTCTGCAGCAGGCGAAGAAAGAAGGGCAGCTCGACGTCGGAGTCTCCTTACTACGGCGCTTATCCGTATAAACCACCTAGAGGACTTCGCGGCCCGCCGGGACCGCCCGGGGAAGCAGGGCCGCCAGGGCCACGAGGAGAACAGGGACCTCAGGGCTTACCCGTGAGCGCCTCCTTACGCCTCGCCCACGAGGTCGCGCTAATTAAGTTGTTGAGGGAATCGGTCTACCCGGTCCACAGGGACCCGAGGGTATAGCCGGTCCTCAGGGACCACAGGGTCCTCAGGGGCCCCAGGGACTTCGGGGTTTAGCGGGGCCTATTGGCCGTAAGACGTCTACCTTTCATCGACCTGAAGAACTATGGGAATTACTCACGAGCTCCAAACGGCAATTTTACACTTACATGAGGTGATCAAGGGGCTAACTTACAACCGGTGAAGCTCAGGGAGCACCTGGCGTAGCGGGACCCGCTGGGCCACCGGGTAAGTGCCCCATGCACTATATCTGATGAAGGAACAGTGTTCGAAGATTCGTCTCCGGGATGGCATCCTTAAGACCATGGACGAGAGGCCCCGCTGATGCGCGATTTATGTAGGTCAACCGGGTCCTTCGGGTCCTCAGGGGTTGCCCGGCGTTCCGGGTCAAGAAGGGCCGCAGGGACCTCAGGGGATACCGGGTAGTCAGGGGTGCGTTCTCCCGACATAAGATTCGATGAGACGCCAGATCTCACTTCTGAGACAAGCTGCTGACTATCGGGAATCACCCAGAGATCCGGGGACTGCCGGAAGAGACGGCCGGGATGGCAGAGACGGCGCCAACGGTAGAGATGGCGTCGACGGAAGAGATGGTGTAGATGGTAGAGATGGCGCCGATGGAAAGGACGGTGTGGATGGCAGGGACGGTGTGGATGGCAGAGACGGTGAGCCAGGACCACCCGGGTAAGTTATCGGTTATGGTTTTAAACACGAACCTTGGCGCGTAAAATTTATAAACCTGCTGTCGAGCAGAGGATTCCGGCTAATCAACCGACGTCTACAGGAGAGATGGGGAGCGCGGACCTCCTGGAGAAGCTGGACCCGCGGGCGAAGCCGGACCGCCTGGGGAAGACGGACCGGCAGGTGAAGCTGGTCCACCTGGCGAGGCTGGGCCCCCGGGAGAGCCAGGGCCCCCGGGGGAGCCTGGGCTCCCGGGAGAGCCTGGACCTCCGGGAGAACCTGGGCCAGCGGGCGAACGCGGTCCTCGCGGGTATGTAACTCCCAAGCGCAACCCTATGCCCTCCGTGTAACTCATCGCCTCTGACTATCATGCAGTCGGCGTGGCCATCCGGGCCCTCGGGGCGACGAAGGTCCCAGGGGGCGCGCGGGTGCTCGTGGTCCCCGGGGAGATCGTAGGCGCAACTGCTGCGACTGCAACGTGACATTCAACCGCAGCGAATCAGACGAGCGCTAACTATGGGTTCATAGTCTCTTAGTATCTCCAGCAGAATGCTCGAGGTTTTCAGCGGTGGTCATTGTTAATTTGAAACGAAATACTAGACATCATGGGGAGACGATGTCTAAGTTGCTAGTATAGAATTGGCGCCTATATTGCTAGTTCGAGCCTCCATATCCAGACTAGAATCCACGACCTCTAGGCTGAAAAGAATAATTATCTGTAGGCTGATAAGCACGGTGGGACTTCCACATATTGACCACGTGCGCGCTGACGACCAGTTCCATGATTTTTAACGCAATCCCCTCCTTCGAACTCTCCATCCGCCTTCCCAACAACTCCTGTCGAGCTCTGTTTTCTGCCTTCTGTTTCCGGACCCGTCTCAACTTCGGCAGGGCGTTCAGCTTGCTAATGAGGGACATGTTTTGCCCCTGTAAGACACACTCCTGGTGGTCTGGCCCTTTCAACTGCGTATTCAAGGCCTTATACCGATCCCGTGATGATCCCAATAAGCGTACATGAGGTGCTCGAAGTTGATGAACTCAGCAGCTCGAGCCTCCTTGATCGATGCCCCGATCCCTGTGCTGCCGGGTAGTTCAATCTTGGATCGTCGCCGCTCTCGCTGGTGCAACAATCTTCGTTCGGCCCAATATCTGAGCTTCTCATTGCACATCCACGTTCAAAATAGAATGCGCGGTAGTGATGTGTATGTCGTGTTTGACGCAGCCCGGTTCGGTATGACTGAATTTAGCTACTGGGGTGAGGCAGTCGATTCTGATATTTATGATAGCGGGTCGCTTCCCCTTTTCGTCGATCTCATGGACATAGATACGTGGATTGATACACATGCTTACGTATGTCTTTACGAATAAGGCTGCATAGGTAAAATTGGTGACGGTAAAACGTCGATGTGCTAGGATCGCTAGAGCCGATGAAGGGTGTGCAAGGAATCGGTTGACTCGACGGCCTGAGTAGAATCTCATTGCTTATTATAATACGAGATAGGAATGGACTGTCCTGTATCGCAAGCAGCAATAATCGTCCAAGGTTATTTAGGTATTGTAGGGCATATAAATAGCATTTGTCTTGGTGGTGGCATGTTCCTTATTTGAGCCTGTCGTGAATCATTTTAATAGCAATGAAGCACGAACATGGCCATTCAGAAGTTCTCTCTTGCTATACTCGCAATCACATTCCCAGGCCTGATATACCAGGCTCACGTGCATTCAGGGCCGATGTTCTCGCTTACTTCGATATGAATAATCACTTCGCCATGGCGGTGATCCAGCAACGCGGTGGACTCGGCCGTCACGTATTCCAAGTGGAAGTTCTGGGGCTGGAGGAAGTCCAGCTGGATGGTAGTGCACTGCCAGTCGCGGTTCGGACAGCCGACGATCGTGATATCGACCTTGGGGCCGTAAAAGGCACCGTCGCTCGCATTAAGAGTCCAGGAGACACCGTTCGCCGAAGCCGCAAACTCGTCGAGAGACTGCCGCAGCATGTCCTCGGCACGGTCCCAGGCCTCGATCTGACCCATGTACCTCTTGGGCCTGGTCGAGAGCTTCAGCTAGAAAGTTATGCCCAACAGTCCATACATCTCGCGGATACGCTTCGGTTAAGTTATTGGCCATTTCAAACATAGTGTGCTGATTGTCCAGGCGGGTACGCGTTTCGATGAATGAATCCTACAGCTGTATAACCCGATGCCGAGGTACCAAGAACCCTTTTGAAGGGCTTTGAGTCCAAAAGTGATCATGATTGCTGACTTCCTTATTCAGGTGGAAGACCCAAGAATAGTATAGTTCATGGCATCAAGTAGACACGGGCACCTGGACTTTTGCATCATTCTTTCGTGCGGTAGTCTCGTGATGGCTGTTCGTAACAGACCGCCAGTTAGCATCTATATAATAATGTCAGCCATCGTACCCTCGTGGAAGGCTGTGCCGTGGACCTCAAAAGCCCATCCCACCAACTTGTGGGGAAATCGGTGCACTCATAAGCTACGTGTTGAGGCAACTATGTGGCTGCTACGAGGTAACCAATCGGCTTCGACAGTGACAACTAACAAGCCATACTTAGTATGGAGGGTAAAGAAATTGACCCAGTCAGGTATTCGCGCTTACTTTTACGATACATATGTGCAATTGCTAAATGTACTTAGCAGTCTACTACGCTGATATTAGTATGGTGTGGTGTCTAGCGCGCCCCACGGGTACTTGACAGGGTAGTTTTATCTCGGCCTCTTACTACGTATTATGAACATATGCCTCGTTACGGTTCCCCGGTACAGTCGTAGCCAATCATGATGCTGGCCCTTACTGGACCGTGCCTGCAACCGCAATCGGTCCAGAAACTGGACGGGCGTTCTCTTGATACTTGGCGCCTTCTTGATTCTCGGCGCCTTCTTGATTCTTGGCGCCTTCTTGATACTTGCACCTTCTTGATTCTTGGCACCTTCTTGATTCTTTGGCGCTTCTTGATTCTTGGCGCCTTCTCAGCTTTCTGCCTCATTGGGTGATAGCATGACGTTTCTTTGTATTGTCTCTGGTGACACAACATCGTGCAGACGGAGAAGCTGTAGTGGGCTCACTTTGAAGCTCACCTCTCGGGACGAGTTGCATCCCGTCAACATGTACCGTAAGGCGATGACTCTTGCGACCGAGGCCAGGATCTTAACTTACCCCCTTAACTTACCCCCTTAACTTACCCCCTTATCCCGTTTCCTTAATTAACCTTGTAGGAGTACATACCTAACCGTGTAATGCTTGAGCCAGAATATTTCGAGCGCCGGATCTTGTATCATAATATAATAAGTTGTAAGCTTTCGTAATGCAGTGGCATTACCGGTGGTTTAGCTTCACTACGCATAAAACTAATATCAAATAAGGGTTTCTTGCCACCATGACTGGTTACCATGGATGGATTCTTTACCATATGCTGACATAACCGATACCAGCTGTTGATAACAAGATGCTAGGCAGGAGTCTTGCGTTCGAATCCTATATGGGCAAGAATAATTCTATAATCATACCTTCATCCGATAATATCTTACCGGGGGCCGTCAGAAGCATTGAACGGACTGCTTGGCGAGCAACCGTATAAACCCTAATTGATCATCTACAGCTGCAATGGCATTTTTGTGAGGCGCTTAGCGTATAGATTTGCCGCTTTTGGGTCTTCTTGCTTACTAGGGATAGCAGCCGTTTGGGCCTCCTTGCTTGCCTAGCAGGCGATGATCAAAAAATCGGCGCACCCCACTCACCCCACCCTCAACTACACCATATAATCTACATATTAACCAAGAGTTAATAATTGTAACTTTACAACATAATGCAATTTAAAACCTTAAAAACGCTGTTGATAATAATTTTCGACGTTTATCTAATAACCTATACGTTAACCTCCGCCATCACGTATATCCTGCCACCGTTAGGGCGTGAATTTGAAGTTATCCTGCTGGTGCATCAAGACCTTGCGTTCGAAAGCTTCTTTGAATTCGGCAGGTTCTTTAATTTTATCAGGCGTACACTATTAATAGGCATCTTTACCAATAGATATAATAATTACAAAAAATCGTAAAGATTCGAAGGGAACTTTACTATATTAAACAGCTTTTACTCTTTAAGATATAGCTAAATGGGTAATGTTATCGTTATTAATTTTGTTAATTAAACAAAAAGTAAAACTATAGAGGTTTTAATGTATTTAGCTGCCATTATAGCGCTGTGAGTGGGGTGCGCCGCTTTTAGTGGCCTGAGCCTGATGTTTTGTTCATACCTCGGGGAAAAGCAAGAGACTATCGTATAACCCGTGGGTAGAATCTTGAATTTCGAACCGACAATCAGTGGTAAGCTAGGAAGTCCTTCGATAGTGCCGTGCTAATACATTGCGGTACTTGAGTATCGCATTGGGCCAAATTAGAAAAGGACTGGCCGGGTATGTAATATGCAAGCAGAGCAGGGGATTCTACGGAGCGAATGCCGGGGATGTCTGAAAGGCAATAAGAAAAAATGACGATTGGTAGTTGCTCCCACGTCACACAGACCGCGGAGGCTGGCTGCCAACCGAAACGCTCTTTGTACGCTAGTACGAAGTACCTTTTTCTCTGAATTGTGCTATACTGTGTACAACTCCTAACTTTAAGGGCATTCTTTGTGCGCTACTACTACTGTAGCCATTATCTCCTTCTGCTGACACAAGGGCACACAGTACCCAGCATCTGCGATTTTGGTATGTACTCTTGGAAGCCTTGGGCGCCGGAGGCGGCGCGAATCAAGGAGGAATCACAGGGGTATGTATCTAGCCTTAGCCCTAATACTGGGATTCTATCTAGCGCTATCCCAATACTTTGTATCTACTCGGTTCCACTGTGCATTTAAGTACAGGTACATATTCGACTCGACGAGTTAGCCAGCGCAAACTTGTATGGGGTTCCACCTGAACCTAGGGTGGATTGTAAGCACTAAGTACCTAGGACGTAATCCAACAATGAGTTGGAATTTTAGACACGCATTGCGCTAGAGCTCTCAGATGCTATGAAAAGCATCATGGCCCCCATGGAAACGGCATTCGAATCCATATTCCCCCGACCTACCACTGCTGACCGAGAAAAACAGCTGTCGTGTATAATAACCCCGGAACTACCCAAGATGGTTCCTCTCAAAGCGGCCTATCTACTTTCTCTTCGGTTCACACGCAACACGCCTGTGCCGTAAGAAACCCCATAGAGACCCCATGGGTCTGTCAGCCGAAGCCATAATCGCAATCGTTGGGATTGCCATTGCGCTCCCGCCGACCATAATCATCATCACGAATCGTATCCGACGCCGGCGGGAGCGTACCCAAGCCCTAGGTCCGTACCAGTGCCCTCGCGAATATCCTGTGTACCAAGTTACGACGTTGACCCCCCTGCTAGAACTAGAGTCGCTCGAGCCTCGACAACGGCAGCGTGCCGACTCTCGGAGGACGCAGATCTACATGGTCCTCGAAGAAGGACGCGTGAGCCACAGCGTCACGTTCTCGAGCCATCCGGATCGTCAGGTCGCAGACTCGGCATCTGGCTTTCATCTCACGGCCCCGAGCGCTAGAGGTATGCTTCCATGCTGAGCCCCAGCGGCGTTGACCCTCACTGTCTTCAGGTTGGTCGTCGGTGTCCGATATCGTGGGGTCGAACGAGGTTGTCGGGAGGACTTCTCCCTGAGTCTCCCCTGCTGAGCTACTGGCTCAAGCCTTAACAAGGGGACAGGGTGCTCATCAATGTCGATTTGTTGTTGTGTTGGTGAGACACGATCCGCCTGGTGAGGTCGAGACAGCATGGCTAATGATGAGGTACTCAGCTACGGATAACGTTAGGGCATATAGGATGCCGAAGGACTCTAAAAGGCTCAGGAGTCAGGATTTTGGTTGATATCACGCTATAGCCCTACAGTTGTCACCCATGTGCCACCAGAACTGGTTAATTAAAACTATATACCCGTATCGCTCATTGGAAAATTTCAGGAGGAGGATCAGGGTTAACATCAGCGCTTTCCAGGGCTGAATGCAGCTCTTGCTTCAAATCCCGCTCTGTTCTTATGGCAGGAGGACCTCCCCCATTCCACGAGAAACACGTTGGGAGGCAGATCCATCTTGCTTATACATAAGCAGTTTATCCAATGACCTATCTCTCCATTTCTCGAAGAAGACGGACAGCCCCAGCGGGCAGTTGTTGGCCTGGACATTCATTGTGCCCTACTATGAGTGCAGATAAGCCATAGAAACTAGGTTCGGCCCAGTTCCCGCATCCGTAGCTTTCCTGCTACTCTCGATGTTTCTGGTGCCACTCCCAGGCCTCTTTGGCCCAAACCCGGCCTCTGTCCCCCCTAACCCAACAACAACTCGGCATCTTCCCGAGTGATAACAATGCCTTCTGTTCGGGAGATCCCCCGTAAGCACATAAGTTGCCCATTTCCTTCTACTCCGGATCTGCCTTGCGCACGTCCCCTGTTCTGTGGCTCTTCCTTCGCGTGATACCCTTATTATTATACGATAGGCGCGTTCGCCCGCCCTTTCCATCTCCGTTTCACGCACCGCTACCTCATCGCGGCGCACTACGACCCACCCCCTACCTACCTCTACGTCGTCATCCCTATCCATCCCCATTCCATCCTAGCACCATGCCCACTCCAACCTAGCAACCCTCGGATTTCCACTTCCCGATCAAGCTGCACGTCGCGGGTAGGCGATCCGGCCCCAGGTGTTACGCAGCCCGACACACTCTCACTTATTTGTATGCATTTAGCTCGGAAAGCCACATCGAAGCCTCTTTTCCCCTCCGCCTCGCCAGTATATTGGGCCTTTCCCTCGGGATCGGTAGATGCGCCACCTTGCCCTTTCAGCGCCAAAGCAGGACCCCGGGTCCAGTGCTGGCTAACGTACTGACATAAGACACCCGGACGCATCAAATACGACTAAACCCTTTTCTGCCATAGTGTTTGGAGCTAATGCCATGACCACTCAAGGTCAGGGCCGCTTTCGCGATACCGGTCAGTCTGTGCTTCTTAGAGAAGTTCCCCTATGCAGGCGAGCATGAGCTTCTCATAATCACCACTACACCCTTGATACGACTACACTGATCCAATGATGTTATGAAGCCTGACTACGGATTCTAACATAAATCTTCAGGACCTATACAAGAGAGATCTCTAGGTCAACGTTACCTTTGTATAACCAATTCGCCCCAAGCAGCAGAACCCCACCTTCCAAGCTCCTCTGGCCTTCCATCAACTACCATAATAACCTCCGACGTACCCCGCGAGCTAAGGTCACCCTCGTGAATATAAATCCACGAGACAGCGGAAGCCTGTTGCGACACAAGGACTGACGGCCACATGACGGCTTTTAAGGGGTGAGACTATGTTTATCTCGAGCGCACACAGTCAGGCAGATTGAAGCACAGCTGGTGTATAAGTCCTGTAGCGAGACTCTTCTGGTAGCGGTCTTGGCTGCAAAAAGAGTATACAGTCAGGGAAAGCCCACAAGAAAATGCACACTTTGAATTGACCCACACCTAGGCTACTTGGCATTTCTACCACCATTTTGCTTAGATGCAGCGTTTGCAACGCGCAATTATATCAACAACAACGTTAACAATTAAATTGAAAAAAAATATTAGTCTTCTCGCAAGATGTCGCTCTTCCCGAATATCAGGTCGGTTTTATCCGTATCGCAATAGGTAGGTTGATTTCTGTTATTATATTGCAGATATAGGTGGGTGGATTAAAAGTGTGCATTTTCTTCTGGGGCCCCCTGACAGTTCGTCATTGTTTCACAGCATGGTGTACGTATGGCCTGATGATGAACGTCGCAAATGTCTGTAACTTGTGGCGGAGAAAGAGTTATGAATGTCCTGCCACTTACTACCAATTCCTCAACGACCAATCGGCGACCGTTATTTCTGCTTATTAAGACTCTGTAGCAGTGGTAACCGAGAGCGACAGGCCTCGTGATTGGTTGTTCTCGCATGGATTGATTGGTGCCCCGATGCTGCGGCGTCGACATGCATACCCCCTGAGATTATGAGCTTGCAGATTATCACCATTTGCGCCCGTCGGCCCTAATGAAAATGCCAAGACTTTCTAAAATATCCCACTTCGGTTTATCAGTCATTTCTTTCATCCGCGTCTCCGTAGGGCTGGATCCCCGTGGGGATACATCGGGCAAGTCTTCGGACCCCAGGGACCTGTTATCGGCACTTGCCGTATTGAAAACTCTAGTCCGGAGCCAAACTATTTAACGACACCAACATTTTGTAAGCAGAACAAATCACGTCACGCCGGTACGTCGCCCGCCTAGACCAGTCGGTCATGATGCGAACGTTAACCGTAGGGAAGGAAAGGGAACGGAAAAAAGCAAAAAACAGCGTGTCTAAATTGGTCTATCTGATCGCGGGTGACCGAGCACTACTGGCAGGCACAGGGTAAACTTCATTCGTTCATTCGTCAACAATGCACGTAGGTATGTACCTTTGTTGGGCGCGGGCGCAGAAGTTCTCCTAGGCGGCCCCGTCTTCTGCTCCTCCCATGCATTATCTTACAATGTCGTGCATGCCCACCCAGCATGCACGACAGCATGCTTCGCCCCGTGATGTTTCTCTCATCCTCTGTTTTGGTACGGGTCAACCCGAGACCGGCCACGACCCATAATTAGGCAGATAGCGGCTGCATATAGCATCTGCGCTATAATGGGCGACAGGTTCCATAGTGGAGACATACATGTACCACGAAGAACCGATGATAAGCTCACGGAAGCCCAAGGCCAGGCGCCCTTTTTTCTGTATTGGACCTGAAAATAATGCAATGTGTCTGGGTATCAGAAGATAGAGGGAAGCCGACGCCAAGATGTTGTTGTCAGGGGTATTCCGCATCATTATCCATACCCAGATGTGGCTATCCTGACCACACAAATTCCAATTAGAGTTGTCCTCACCCATATCCATAAGGGTGCTCCAAGCGACTCGCGATGCTCTGCTAGCCGTGTCCAGAGGTTATGTACCGAACAGCACTAATTACATCGACAGGTGCAGAACTAATAGCAAGAGCAAGGTCAGGTCCATCCATGCCTACGAGTTGCTTGGTCATGTATCAAAAGAATCGAGACTTGCGGCTCCAAGTAGCGCCAAGAATGCTCGTACTGCCTCCTGAGACTCTGGAAACCGGATAGTCCTACTTGATCCTTTCCCTGAAGTCCATGAACTCGCGCACGCGAGTCTGATGAATATCACAAGCATCGGCCCACTTCTTCCGGACGTCCTGGTCCTGTTGAAGCTCCGCCATGTATTCCTCGACGTTCTTAGCATCTTGGGCGTTGTCGAGCCATGCCGCACCGTGTTCTTGACGCCGCTGCTTGAAGAGCTTCTGTCGAGTCGAAAAGTGGTCAACAACCTTAGCGTTAAACGATTCCCACTTGTCCATGTAGTTGTAGAAGTCTTGGGCGTATTTCCGCCACTGCGTCAGGGTGGGTCGGAGAGACTTGACGGTCATAGCTTGCGGGAGCCGGGGTGCGACAGGCGGAATCGGGAACTCAAGCGGCGCAGATGTCCGGGGCTTCTTTTCGACCGGAATCCTCTCCGAAGGGCGGCTCTCAAAAGGCAATGTCGACTTCAGATCAGCAAAGGACTTGAGACCCGTAGGGGCTGGGTCCATAAACGGCTCCGTCTTCTTCAAATCTGACAGGGTCGCGCGGAATTCCTCGCTATCTTCTGATCCACCATTATGCACAGTAAATGGACGTGCTGTCGTGGGAACCGACGTCGACTGGTCGCCAGCCTTCTCCGGAGACGTTCCGCTAACTGAATTGGCATCAGTCGTAGCGTGTGTCTCCTTCGGAGGGACCGAATTTACATCGCCTGCTCGCCAGTCCGGTCTGGTCGGCTCGACAGGGATTTTGCGGGCACCGTGGATCTGAGAAGCCTTTGGTATGCCATCAGCAGTCTCTAACGGCGGCACATCAATGTCCATGGCCGTGGGGCTATTAGAACCTGCTGGAATCGCCCCCGGGTGGAGCTGCGGGTTCTCTGGCAAACCTTCACTTTCATCACTGTCGACCATTCCTGCCGTGCCTGCTGTCATCTTGACGGGTTTTGTCTTCCGGGAGTTCGCCCGACGTGTGGGAGATGTCGAGGCAGTGGCCGACAGTGGGGGTACAAAGTGTTCAGAGCCTATCTTTTCACTCCATTCGCCAGCAGAGAATCTCTGAGTAGACGTATCACGAGAAGGTTGCTGTGCTCTCGGCATACTATCCGCCGTCACAGGCCTGGGCTCGGCGGTAGGACCGCTCGGACGGGTTCCGGATGGCGGCCGCACCGGCGATGTATGCTTCTCGCTAGAGATAGGGCTGCCCGCGGTAAAACGCCAACCCCCGGCTTGCTCACCCTGCACAAAGCTCGTGTTGATATTTTCTGTACTACTTTTCGCGAAACGACTCATGGCTGGTTCCTTGTCACGGGCACTTTGCTCGACCGGCAGGCTGAAGCTACGGGTCGAAATATAGTCAGTATCGGCATTCATATTTTTCGTCGCTGAAGGATACGCATTGTTCTCATTCTTGCTCTCGGGTCCAGGTGCGACTTTGCCATCTTTCTGTAGCATGGCTTTCCTGCGAAGGAGACGCTCAATCTGTGTCCGCTGGAGTTCTTCCACAGGAAGCAGGCCTGGACGTGTTGCTGGAGCACCTTCACTTGAAGGGTTCATCTGCGACAGACCTAATGCGACGTCTAGCCAGTTTACGGGCTCTAGAGTATGGTCTTTGGCACGATCTGACCGAGGGATTACAAGCGGTGGGACAAACAAGGGGTCATACACTGATGGGCGCCCGTCATTCTGAGCAGATTGCGCATTCGCTGTAGCTGCTAAGAATAGTTAGGATGGCATCTCTTCCGAGGATCGGACAAACTTACGTTTATTTGACGTAGCTGACGCGGTAGGAGGGTTGCCAACATTGACTGGCCTAGCCGTGTCTGGGGTATCTGGGTTCGGCTTGTAGCCATTATTAGCTTGCGATGGGGAGCTGGCGTTTCTGTTGAAAGTCGTGGTATGAGCAGACATGCCTGCACCTGTATTAACTGTCGTCGAAGAAGCATCTGAGGCTTCAGAATTACGAGAACTTCCAAAGTTCAAGTTCATCGACGCGCCATCCGAGGCGCCATCCTTAGGAGTACTCTTCGGGGTGCTGGAGCTCCGCGGGCGGGGGAAGGTGCCCGGCATCTCTGGTTTTCGAGGCGGGGTTCTCGTGCTTGTCGTTCGATCAAGGCCCGGTCCCCCATCAAACAAGCGCGTCTTCTCTCCTCCAACTGTATGGTACGGAGAGCTCTGCCTGGCATCCATATAGGTTTCTCTGAACTTGGCAAGGGGATCGGGGATTGTAGAAGTAGAATGAGACTGAGGTGCTTCATTGTGAGATGATGGCTCTTCCGGCATTTCAGTGAAGAGGTGTGAGTGTGTTCGGGTTGTAAAGTAGTTCTTGCTCGTGACGGGAGGCTCATCCCCAAGTCCTGGGGACCGCGGCACATAGCCGGACTTCCTCGCCCCAAAAGAGGCTTCGGCCTTCTGTCTTTGGGAGGCAGTTCTGGGAGGAACAGGGGTTGGTTCGGGTCTCTTGGGTGGCTCCGGCCTCTTGTCTCGCGCCGCAGAAGTTGGTGCCCGGCCGGGAGTCGGAGGGGGGTTTTGCCTGCCTCGGCCGTTCGGTCTCATGCTCTGCCAAGCTGTATAGTGGTCCCGGGGGTCGTCTCGGTGTGTAGTGCCACCGGTGCGCGGCATAGTACCAAAATCGCTAGCATAGCGATAGGCGCCAGAGGGACGGGACTGCGCGGTAGGTGCCGCTGGTCTAGTCGGAGGTCGCGGATACTGCTTCCCTATGTCTTGCCAGGGGTTGCCTTTTACTCCAGATGCGGCAGGGTAGCGGGACTTGAAAGCGCCACGAGCATTATCGTATTCCCTTTTCATGTTATCGTCGACTAGGATCTCGTAAGCGGTTTGGATGGTCTGGAACGCAATGCTTGCTTGCTTCTCATTGCCACGGTTTCTGTCTGGATGCCATTTCATGGCTAAATTTGGAAGGAGTTAGCAGTGGTGACGCAACAGAGAGTACTCAGATTTAGACAGCAATACCTAGTTTTCGATACTGCTTCTTAATGTCATCTGTAGAAGCGGTGGACTGCAATTCCAGGTCCGCATAATAATTGCGGGTTTTATCCCACTTCGGCATGGTGAAGGCTGCTTAAAACCGAGGTAACGACGGGTAACGGGGATGATGTAATGAGAGGACTGAAAATTGAGGATGACCGGGTATATCTCAGGAAAGTCGGCGAGATGTTAGACGTTGAACAGAGCACGAAGTCATATAAACCGTTGCCGTAAGGTTACGCGAATCTTATACAACCGACTAATTCTGATGTTGGCGTTTTATCGAACCTTAAACGACAGAATCCGGCTAGGACAAGCTAAATAACTGGAAGTAAGTCGGAAGACCAAGTAGTGTGTCCAGGTAATGCTGATGTTGAAGTTAAAGTCAGCCTTGGGAGTTGTCGCGAGGTGACAGCGGGCGGGACTATGGCTGCGTCAATAGATGGTACCTAGGTAACCGGGGCGACTGCAACCATGACGAAAAGTTGCCCACACAATCGACTTCGAAATTACGATTACAATCCTAGAAAGTCGCCAAAGGTTAATTCAATAAGGGCAAACCAAATGTGCATGGTGAATGCTGCGAAGAAAGAATGGTTATGGCTATGCCATGTGCATGTGCATGTGCATGTATCAAGTAAAGGATCTTCTGACGGGAACGTAGGTAGTAGGCTGCCAACCGAGCTGAGGGAGAGAACATGCATGTGTTGAAGTGCAATAATAATAGACCAGAACGGAATTATGTAGGTGCAAAATTGAGGCTGGGAATTGGGGTGGCACAACTCGCACACGAGCGTCTAAGTTAGGCTTCTAGAGCTGCCATACCAGCGCCAGGTACCACCTTACGTACGGTAGTCCCCGTCCGCGGGGTTAGTGGGGCTGCCAAGGGGAAGACAGTTGGATGAGGTCAAAGAGGAAGGGTAGAGTAAACATCTGAAAACAGACATCACGAATCCACATACCTGGTGCACGGGATTGCGCCGAAATACATATACTGGGGAATGCCGACAGCAGAATGATAGTGGTAACAGTCGCAATAATGCTGAGCGACTGCTTGTCGGCGATGAGTGTAGTTGAAGATCACAAATTATTCATATGCCTCTCGAGGAAGCCAAATATGTAAGAGCTCGGCGACACAAGAGATGTCTTGGACCTGTAATGAATGGTAACAGCTTCCAGGAGAATAGGGATGGTTTTACGTCGGCGATGTTGGATGAAAAGAAGGAGTTGAGTAGTACATTAAGTTTTTGAAGGTGGGTTGTAGGCAAACGGAAATACCTAAGCAACTGCCCATGTACTAGGTTTTGAACGGTTTAACCAAGGATAGAACCAGTACTACATATGTAGGTAGCCAGAAATCCTCACGGCATTCGTAGATGGAATCTCACGCTGGCAGTCACCCCATCTGCATAATCACCTTATCAACCTGATGAAGTGGCTTCTGGTCAACTCTAAACACCAATAACCTCGTCCAATAATGACTGCGCACGGTCATGCCCGTAATTCGGCGGTTGGGATGCAAAGTCAGCCACGTAATGCTTGATATAATTACTCACAATCACCGACCTAAAATGGCAGTGCATTCGTGGGTATGGGAACTGTTCCTTGTGCACCTGAGCACGACATCTACTGTGCAGAGATGATAAAAGAAAATCACCGACTACCTATGTAAGTAGGTTTGGTGCCTTGCGGCTCCGTCGAGCTTGAAATGACGTCATTCTTCAGTGGGAAGAAGATTAGAGGTATCGCAAAGGTTGGTGCCAGGCATTTGCTACTAGGAAGTCGATAATTCCAGCTTTCTCGATTCAAGTGAAACAACCGGCAACTTGTTAGTGTCGCAGGCATAAGTATTCTGCTTCCAACGTCTGATGTCCTAGTAAACGCGTCTCTGTCATGCGCTGGGGCTGACAGGTATAATTGTGGAAATAAGGGGTCCGGACAACCAACCCACCATCACGAAAATGTGGGGATCAAATATCATAAATATCTTAAGTCAACCTAAGCCTTATATATGTAACACTAAAAGCACACGTGATGTTTCTATCTCAAGAGCTTGTGATATGGGGATCTGCACCACCTGTACATAATGTAGGGCACCCCCTTCATGATCCATCACTTACTTCTCTGTGCCGTAATAGTCGCAGTTACATCGGTAGGTGGGTACGGTAGGTTACTATCTAAAGGCTATTTTATCCGGTGGACGATGCAACGACTCCGTAGTCCATTCCAGAGCCGATGGCCTCATCCTCAAGTCTCTCTTCTTCAGCACCCTTCCTGCATCTAGTCTAGTATGGCTCGCTCACTAGATGCGATTTGACCTAAAGGCTTGCAACTAGACAGTTTTGACAAACCCGATCAAGCAGAAACCCAATAGGCGATATCTTGATCTCGAATTCTTTTAATCGGCACTTCTCTTGCTCCAGCAAGCATCACAACGTAGACAGACATCGAAGCCGGAAGCTTCTCAATAGCACCATGGACTGAACGAGTTTGGTAGGAGGCATAAACAGAAGTCCCATGTCTTCGAGTCCCCTGGTCCATACATGCTTGGGTACCGGTACCTAACCTAAGCCGTAACAATGTTCCTTCCTATTCCTAACCTTACCCCCAAACGCCATCCACAAAAGACCCGATTCACAATGGGCCGTTTTGTATGCAAACAATAGAGAGCCGTCCATCCTGCAGTCCAAGACAACCGCCATGTGCTATAACACCTGCTGCTGTTGTTGTTGCTGCAAGCACCCC